>SDVV010007165.1:0-17950 GCA_016164225.1 Gammarus roeselii
CCAGTGAAAACTGTCGGGCCCTGCTGCTGACGACGGTTCCTCGGTGCATTCGGGACCCAGAGTGTAAGTTGAGGGGCTACCGGCCGGACCCTTTAGCACAAAAGGGCTAAGTTGTGTGAGTGTGAGCGTGTGAGGGTGTGAGGTGCGCCTTGCCGTCGGCCACCCCCCTTTCTGGGGGATGCGGCCTAGTGTCTGTATCTGTAACTGTAATGCCTCCACAAATCTACGTCTGATCTCCTTCACAATTCACGCAGTTGACTCGCCGTACACCCTTGTCGTCTATAAGGAAATTGACTAAATGGGAACTGCCACATTAGAGCGCCAAGCTTCCTACACTTACGTGTTTCTGCCTCTGTAGCTGCAGCACCAGCAGTAATTGCGGAACCCATCATATGGGTTTTCGCATAAGTGTCCACACAAGTATACTGTCCCAGCATAAACTCTCACTATTCTTGAAAGGGAAAATTGTGATGTCGTCGGGTTTCTTGCCATTACCCCTATCCAAACCATGAAGTTCCACAGCAGAATACAGTTCCGCTTTCTGCAAACATCTTCTGATGATGTCGTTCATCGCCGATTGTCTGGAAAAGCGGCTGGCACTGTATCTACATGATAGTCCATGCAGTCCCATCTCGCTTATTCTCCGACCGCAGCGACACGGATGCAGTTGGTTAATTTCAGATACCAACCTCAGAGCAACGGCAATGCGTAGTGTCTCTGGATCCAGTTGAGTCCCCAACGATGGCACATGAACAGCTTGCATTAAGAGGCCACTTTCTCTGCTGTAGGCAGCCAGGAGGCGTACTCTCGCCGTCTGATCTTCAACAGCGAGCAAACCGGTCAGTGTGCTTACTGCCAAAAGCAAATTCCCTACTTCCTGCTTACTCTAGTCCTATCCCTCCAAGCTAAGGATATCACCACTTCTCTCCCGCCACGTCCCAAAGGCACCCTGCAGCTCCTCCATGTCAGCCACGATGTTTATAACGGAAAGGACGGCTTCTACTGTCACTCACAGAATAAAGCGATGAGATAAAGGATAGAAGGGTACTATCTCCTGCCCTTCTAAGCCCGAGGCCTTCATACTAACTGGCAAACAGGCTTGGTTCCATGATCTGTTATCAAGGGGGACATTGGTCACCTTGTGACGGCACGCCCTAACACCAAACCGAAACTGTTCGGACACTCACCATGTTGATACGGGGCGATGTTCTGAGCACATGCTGCAATATAGAGCAACACATGTTGCCTCACCTCCGAAGGAAGGCAACACTCACCTCCTGAGGAAGGCAACACTCATCTATAAAGGAAAGCAACAGTCATTTCTAGAGCAAAGCAACACTCATCTCTAGAAAAACGCAACACTCATTTCTAGAGAAAGGCAACAATCAAGCCCAGAAGAGCAACAGTCACCTCTAGAGGAATAACAACACTCACCTCTAAAAAAAGGCAACACCCACTTCAGGAAAAGGCAACACTTATCTTTAGAGAGAGGCAACACTCATCTCTTGAGGAAGAGAAAAGTTACCTCTAGAGAAAGACAACACACATCTGCAGAGGAAGGCAACAGTCACCTATAGAAGAAGGCACCAGTCACCTTCTGAGGGAGGCAACACTCACCTCTTGAGGAAGGCAACACTCATCTCCAGAAGAATGCAACACTCACCTCTTGAGGGAGGCAACACTCATCTCCAGAGGAAGGCAACACTCACCTCTAGAGGGACGCAACAATCATATTTAGAGAAATTCAGAACTCATCTCTAGAGAAAGGCAAAACTCATATCTAGAGGAAGGCAACAGTCACATATATAAGAAGGCAACACTCACCTATAGAAGAAGGCATCAGTCATCTATAGAGAAAGGCAACAGTCACCTCTAGGGGAAGGCACCAATCACCTCTAGAGGAAGGCAACACTCATTTAGAGAGAAAGGCAACATTCACCTCAAGAGGAAGTCAACACATATCTCTAGAAGACGGCAACAGTCACCTATACAGGAAGAAAACACTCACCTCTGGAAGAAGGCAACAGTCACCTCTATAGAAAAGCAAAACTCATCTCTAGAGGAAGGCAACACTCACCTCTAAAAAAGGCAACAGTCATCTCTAGAGAAAGGTAACACTCCTCTCTTGAGAAAGGTCACACTCACCTCTAGAGGAAGGCAACACTCATTTCTAGAAGAAGGCAGCACTCATCGCTAGAGGAAGGCAACACTCATCTCTAGAGGAAGGCAGCACTCATCTCTAGAGGAAGGCAACAATCACCTCTAGAGGAAGGCAACAGTCACCTTCAGAGGGATGCAGCACTCACATACAGAGGAAGGCAGCACTCATCTCTAGAGGGAGGCGACAGTCACCTTTAGAGGAAGACAGCATTCACCTCTAGAGTAACGCAGCACTCATCTCTAGAGGAAGGCAACAGTCACCTCTAGAGGAAGACAACGCTCACCTATAGAGGAAGGCAGCACTCATCTCTAGAGGAAAGCAGCACTCATCTCTATAGGAAGGCAACACTCGCCTCTAGAGGAAGGCAACACTCACATAAAGAGGCAGGCAGCACTCACCTATGGAGGAAGGTAGCACTCATCTCTAGAGGAAAGCAGCACTCATCTCTATAGGAAGGCAACACTCACCTCTAAATAAAGGCAACAGTCATCTCTAGAGAAAGGCAACACTCCTCTCTAGAGAAAGGCCACACTCATCTCTAGAGGAAGGCAACACTCATCTCTAGAGAAAGGCAAAACTCATAACTAGAGGAAGGCAACAGTCACCTTTAGAGAAAGGCAACACTCACCTCTAGAAGAAGGCATCAGTCATCTATAGAGGAAGGCCACAGTCACCTCTAGAGGAAGGCACCAGTCACATCTGGAGGAAGGCAACACTCATCTGTAGAGAAAGGCAACACTCACCTAGTAAAGAAGGCAACCGTCATCTCTAGAGGAAGGCAACAGTCACCTCTAGAGGAAGGCACCAATCACTTCTAGAGGATGACAACACTCATCTATAGAGAAAGGCAACAGTCATCTTTAGATAAAGGCAACACTCACCTCTAGAGGAAGGCAACACTCATCTCTAGAGAAAGGCAACACCCACCTAGTAAGGAAGCCAACCGTCATCTCTAGAGGAAGGCAACAATCATTTCTAGAGAAAGGCACCAGTCACTTCTAGAGAAAGGGAACACTCACCTCTAGTTCAAGGCAACAGTCACCTAGAGAGGAAGGCAGCAGTCACATCTAGAGGAAGGCACCAGTCACCTCTAGAGGAAGGCTACACTCACCTCTAGAGGAAGGCAACACTCATCTTTAGAGAAAGGAAACGCTCATCTCCAGAAGAAGGCAACAGTCACCTCTAGAGAATAACAACACTCATCTCTAGAGAAAAGCAACACTCATTTCTGGAGAAAAGTAACAGTGACCTCTAGAGAAAGACCACACTCACATCTAGAGGAAGGCAACATCCCATCTCTAGAGGGAGGCAACACATATCACTAGAAGACGGCAACAGTCACTTGTAGAGGAAGGCGTCACTCACCTCTGGAAGAAGGCAACAGTCACCTCTAGAGAAAGACAAAACTTATCTCTAAAGGACGGCAACACTCCCCTCTAGAGGAAGGCAACAGTCACATATAGAAGAAGGCAACACTCACCTCTAGAAGAAGGCAACAGTCACCTAGACGGCAACACTCCCCTCTAGAGGCAACAGAGATAAGCAACACTCACATCTAGAAGAAGGCAGCACTTATCTCTAGAATAAAGCAACACTCACCTCCAGAGGAAGGTAACAATCACATATAGAGGAAGGCAGCACTCATCTCTAGAGGAATGCAAAACAGTCACCTCTAGAGGAAGGCAACACTCATCTCTAGAGGAAAGCAGCACTCATCTCATGACGAAAGTAGCACTCAACTCTAGAAGAAAGCAGCACTCACCTTCAGAGGCAGGCTACACTCACCCCTAGAAGAAGGCAGCACTCACCTCCAGAGGGAGGCAGCACTCATCTCTAGAGGAAGGCAACACTCATCTCTAGAGGAAGGCAACACTCATTTCTGGAGGAAGGTAACAGTGACCTCTAGAGAAAGACCACACTCACCTCTAGAGGAAGGCAACACTCACATATAGAGGAAGGCTGCACTCATCTCTTGAGGAAGACAACAGTCACCTCTAGAGGAAGGCGACACTCACCTATAGAGGAAGGCAGCACTCATCTCTGGAGAAAGGCAGCACTCATCTCTAGAGGATGGCAACACTCACCACTAGAGGGAGGGAACACTCACATATTGAGGAAGGCAGCACTCATGTCTAGAGGGAGGCAACAGTCATCTCTAGAGGAAGGCAACACTCACCTATAGAGGAAGGCAACACTCATCTCTAGAGGAAGGCAACAGTCCCCTCCAGAGAGATGCAGCAGGCTAACTCAACATAGAAGATAACCTAATATGTAACTAAATACTCATTGAGATTATCGCTCATCAGGCAGAGTTAGCAATATTTTAGGCAGCTATGAACCATTCAGGACCTAAAATAATGTTATGAAGTTGGACGGACTCCAACCCCTCCGCCTCAGAGCGTAAGCGGATCAGCATAAATAGCAACAGTCAGAAGGCGGGGGACAGCCTCAGAGAATTAAAACATCAACATGAATGGCAACAGGTAGCAGCCGAGTTACAGCCTCAGAGAATTAAAGGATCGGCATGAATGATAATAGTCAGTAGCCGGGTTACAGCCTCAGAGAATTAAAGGATTAGCATGAATAGCAACAGTCAGCAGCCGGGTTACAGTCTCAGAGAATTAAAAGATCAGCATGAATGATAACATCCAGCAGCCGGGTTTCAGTCTTAGAGAATTGAAACATAAGCATGAATGGCAACAGTCAGCAGCTAGGTTGCAGCCTCAAAGAATTAAAGGATTAGCATGTATGGCAACAGTCATTAGCCGAGTTACAGTCTCAGAGAATGCAAGGATCAGCATGAATGATAACAGTCAGCAGCCGGATTACAGCCTCAGAGAATTGAAACATCAGCATGAATAGCAACAGTCAGCAGCCGGGTTACAGCCTCAAAGAATTAAAGGATTAGCATGAATGGCAACAGTCAGCTGCCGGGTTACAGTCTCAGATAATTGAAACATCAACATGAATGACAACAGTCAGCAGCCGGGTTACAGCCTCAAAGAATTAAAGGATTAGCATGAATGGCAACAGTCAGCAGCCGGGTTACAGTCTCAGAGAATTAAAGGATCAGCATGAATGAAGACAGTCAGAAGCCGGGCTGCAGCATCAGAGAATTGAAACATCAGCAGGAATGGCAACAGTCAGCAGCCGGGTTACAGCCTCAGAGAATTAAAGGATTAGCATGAATGGCAACAGTCATTAGCCGAGTTACAGCCTCAGAGAATTAAAGGATCAGCATGGATGATAACAGTCAGCCGGCGAGGTACGGCCGAGCTACTGCACTTCTGTGGTGCTTTTAGGTGCACGAATATTCCCCTGGTCGGTGCATCTCTCTCAAGCGTACGCCCTAAAATTGTTTGGATGATCATTCTCTGGTTAGAGCAAGGCTCTCATTCTCTGGTTAGACCAAGGCTCTTAGTTAGAGCAAGGTTGGTTGGAGCAAGGCTCTCAGTTTGAGCAAGGCTCTCATTTTCTGGTTAGAGCAAGGCTCTTAGTTAGAGCAAGGTTGGTTGGAGCAAGGCTATCAGTTAGAGCAAGGCTCTCATTCTCTGGTTAGACCAAGGCTCTTAGTTAGAGCGTGGTTGGTTAGAGCAAGGCTCTCAGTTAGAGCAAGGCTCTCATTCTTTGGTTAGAGCAAGGCTCTCAGTTAGAGCAAGGCTCTCATTCGCTGGTTAGAGCAAGGCTCTCAGTTAGAGCAAGGCTCTCATTCTCTGGTTAGAGCAAGGCTCTCAGTTAGAGCAAGGCTCTCATTCTCTGGTTAGAGCAAGGCTCTTAGTTAGAGCAAGGCTCTCATTCGCTGGTTAGAGCAAGGCTCTCAGTTAGAGCAAGGCTCTCATTCTCTGGTTAGAGCTAGGCTCACAGTTCTATGCAGTTTAGCATTTTCTGGGGTTTTATTCCTCGTATTGTTGGTCGTGCGTGGTTATGATAAACCCACAATATCCGAACGGCTTTACCCACCCAGTAAGCATATCAGTATTTTCCATTGCTAAATTATTTATTACGTTCATCGAGCAATTCTGGATTTTAATTCTGAAATCTAACAAATGAAACTGAGTTGTGAGACGCACTACAGGGTGGACACCAGAAATGTGTACGTTTTAAAAGCGCTGCAACTTTTCGTATGAGAGATAGGAAATTGAAACAAATAGCATTCAAAACAGAACTATTTTTAGTTTTAGTTTCAAATACAGGTATCTTCTTTATACAGGTATCTTTATACAGGTATCTTCATAAATGACCGAAATCAGCTTCAATGCCCTTCTCAATACGACGGCCAAAACTCGCATGACTTGCCCGAAAATTTCACTGTTGATGAAGGATAGGACTTCCGTCACTTCTTCCTTGAGGTCATCAAGAGGTTCAGGCTTCGATCTAGAAACATGGGCCTTGACGTAACCCCTGAGGCAATAATCGAGCGAAGAGGTGTCAGGCGATCTTGGTGGCTATGGGAACTCACTATTGTTCGAAATGAGTTTGTCAGAAAATCGAGTGGGCAACCAGTTCATGACTCCTATCAAGGTCTTCCCCGGGACTACATCTACAGCTCTGACGACCATCTGCATCCAGAAATACTGTTCAGCATCCCAATGCACCTCTCAGCTGCGATTGTAACTACTTCTCCAGTTCCAGCATCTTCAAAGAAGAAAAAACCATACATTTCCGTTTCCCTAAACCCCACCACACGGTTACCTTTCTTTGGTAGAATACAATGGCTTAACAGCATTGAACACAAGTTTCGGGGGTGACCACGTCCGGTTATTCTGTCTATTTGGCATAATATCCAAGCAAGTACGGCATTCATCCCTGGAAATATTTTCGAACTCAATAAAAAAGTTAGTGACGTCATCTCCTCCATCAACACTGATTGTTGTCGCGAGTTTTGGCCTTCGTATTGAGAAGTGTACTGCAGCTGGTGGCGGACATTTTGAAGAATATCCGTATGTGTAAATGAAACTAAAAGTCGTTTCATTTCGAATGAACTTCGTTTCAATCATCTAAATATCACTTATACGAAAAAAGTTTAAGCAAATTTGAAATGTATACATTTTTGGCGCCCACCCAAACTAGAATAAGCGCAACGAAAGTTCAAAATGAATGCGACACAGCTCGTCTATTGTTGGCGGCCGGTACAGCTGGTCTGTTGTTGGCGGCCGGGACAGCTGGTCTGTTGTTGGCGGCCGGTACAGCTCGTCTGTTGTTGGCGGCTGGTACAGCTGGTCTGTTGTTGGCGGCCAGCACAGCTCGTCTATTGTTGGCGGCCGGTACAGCTCGTCTGTTGTTGGCGGCCGGGACAGCTGGTCTGTTGTTAACGGCCGGTACAGCTCGTCTGTTGTTGGCGGCCGGTACAGCTGGTCTGTTGTTGGCGGCCAGCACAGCTCGTCTATTGTTGGCGGCCGGTACAGCTCGTCTGTTGTTGGCGGCCGGTACAGCTGGTCTGATGTTGGCGGCCAGCACAGCTCGTCTATTGTTGGCGGCCGGTATAGCTCGTCTGCTGTTGGCGGCCAGCACAGCTCGTCTATTGTTGGCGGCCGGTACAGCTGGTCTGTTGTTGGCGGCCGGTACAGCTGGTCTGTTGTTAGCGGCTGGTACAGCTCGTCTGTTGTTGGCGGCCAGCACAGCTCGTCTATTGTTGGCGGCCGGTACAGCTGGTCTGTTGTTGGCGGCCGGTACAGCTGGTCTGTTGTTAGCGGCCGGTACAGCTGGTCTGTTGTTGGCGGCCGGTACTGCTGGTCTGTTGTTGGCGGCCGGTACAGCTCGTCTGTTGTTGGCGGCCGGTACAGCTCGTCTGTTGTTGGCGGCCGGTACAGCTGGTCTGTTGTTGGCGGCCGGTACAACTCGTCTGTTGTTGGCGGCCGGTACAGCTCGTCTGATGTTGGCGGCCGGTGCAGCTGGTCTGTTGTTGGCTGCCGGTACAGCTCGTCTGTTGTTGGCGGCCGGTACAGCTGGTCTGTTATTGGCGGCCGGTACAGCTCGTCTGATGTTGGCGGCCGGTACAGCTCGTCTGTTGTTGGCGGCCGGTACAGCTCGTCTGATGTTGGCGGCCGGTACAGCTCGTCTGTTGTTGGCGGCCGGTACTGCTCGTCTTTTTTGGCGGCCGGTACAGCTCGTCTATTAATGGCGGCCGGTACAGCTCGTCTGTTGTTGGCGGCCGGTACTGCTCGTCTTTTATTGGCGGCCGGTACAGCTCGTCTATTGATGACGGTCGGTACAGCGCATCTATTGTGGGTGGTCGGTACAGCTCGTCTATTGTTGGCGGCCGGTACAGTTCGTCTGTTATTCGCGGCCGGTACTCTTCATCTTTTGCTGGTGACCGGCACAACTCGTCTATTGTTGACGGCCGGTACAGCTCGTCTATTGTTGGCGGCCGATACAGCTCGTCTATTGTCAGCGGCCGGTACACTCGTCTGTTGTTGGCGACCGGTACAGCTCGTCTGTTGTTGGCGGCCGGTACAGCTCGTCTGTTGTTGGCGGCCGGTACAGCTCGTCTGTTGTTGGCGGCCGGTACACCTCGTCTGTTGTTTGCGGCTGGTACAGCTCGTCTGTTGTTGGCGGCCGGTACAGCTCGTCTGTTGTTGGCGGCCGGTACAGCTCGTCTGTTGTTGGCGGCCGGTACAGCTCGTCTGATGTTGGCGGCCGGTACAGCTCGTCTGTTGTTGGCGGCCGGTACTGCTCGCCTTTTATTGGCGGCCGGTACAGCTCGTCTATTAATGGCGGCCGGTACAGCTCGTCTGTTGATGGCGGCCGGTACTGCTCGTCTTTTATTGGCGGCCGGTACAGCTCGTCTATTGATGACGGCCGGTACAACGCATCTATTGTGGGTGGTCGGTACAGCTCGTCTATTGTTGGCGGCCGGTACAGCTCGTCTGTTATTCGCGGCCGGTACTCTTCATCTTTTGCTGGTGACCGGCCCAACTCGTCTATTGTTGACGGCCGGTACAGCTCGTCTATTGTTGGCGGCCGATACAGCTCGTCTATTGTCAGCGGCCGGTACACTCGTCTGTTGTTGGCGGCCGATACAGCTCGTCTATTGTCAGCGGCCGGTACACTCGTCTGTTGTTGGCGGCCGCTACAGCTCGTCTGTTGTTGGCGGCCGGTACACCTCGTCTGTTGTTTGCGGCCGGTACAGCTCGTCTGTTGTTGGCGGCCGGTACAGCTCGTCTGTTGTTGGCGGCCGGTACAGCTCGTCTGTTGTTGGCGGCCGGTACAGCTCGTCTGTTGTTGGCGGCCGGTTCTTCCTTCATACAACAAAATATATTTCATAAAATATGCTGTGGATACTCATGTACACTAAAACTTTTATGTATGAAAAAAAGGGACATGGAGCTGGTAAAATCAAATTGAGAAATGATGGTTGGGAAATTTATAATTCACTTCATAGATTTTGTATTCAACCACCAAATACCAGAGGGCGCAATAGACCGGGAATGGGAATATGATTGCTGAAACGACCAACCAATAAATACCAGAGGGCGCAATAAACCGGGAATGGGAATATGATTGCTGAAACGATGGCAGCGTCTACCTCCTCTCCTCGAGTTGATCTACTGAGTGATCCAATCTCCCGAGTTGACCAATTCACGCGCCAAGTTGTTCCTGTTATTACTTTGTTATAGAAAACGCTGTGTTTTTCACATTTCTGTATGTGTTCAAAAGTTAGATATTAGATTAAAATTACACATAATGATAATCTAAGTGAAAAATGTAAAATATTGCGTATATTTTCAGTTTAGCCAAAATATGTTGATTGCTGTGGTCATTCTTTGCGGGGATGTCCGTCATTCAATATCATGCATTTTGTTTACTAAAAAGTCGGGCGATTGACGTATTGGGAGATACCAGTTGGTTCGAAAAGGGAACATCCATGGAAGCTGTACCCCTACCTTCCAAACACATCGGAATTATACCAAGAGATCATGTTTGGGGCAACTAATGTGGCTCATGGGTTGTTGTAATAATAATAATAATAATGATAATAATAATAATAATTTGTATGAAAATCAATATCGACATACATCGAGGACACTGGAAAAAGACAAATCGAGGCAGATAAGGAACACATTGATTTTGAGCTCGTAGCTAGTTCGAAAACGATTTGGTCAATTGAAACATGCTTTGATCATGGCACAGTCACCAGAGGACTGAAGTAGCCATGATACATGTCATTTGACAAGCGTCACGAGGTTCTCGTCTTTTTTTTTGTTACATTCACTTATGAATGGCTATCGTGACACCCAACTCTTTCAGCCTGTAAGCCTACGAAATGCTAGGGCATTGTGATTGCAGCTAGCAGTCATGTACAACTCTTGTTGAAAATATTCCTGTTGTGCAGTTCTTCTTCTGCCTTTTGATTAACCAAGGCGTTCCAGAAATTAACCAACACGGTCACTGAGTGTTTTCTTCCCGCTGCGATTATCCACGAAGGCAGAGTTTGTTATCCTCTTGGACTGTAAGCCCTATAATAAGCAGCTTTGTTTTTGTCTCCTCCATAATCATCATTAAAGCCTTCCTCCCCCGAGTGATGAACTATTCAGCGCCAGCACCGCTACACTTCCTTCATAACCGTACTCTGAGAGACCCAATTTCTAAAAAGCCCCACTACTCCTTAATCTCTCGTTAAGGGCGACATAAGAGCTGTTGCCCTTCGAAGCCAGTTTGATGGCAAGTGAAATGACGGCTGTGAATGTCGTCAAAATGTTGTCAGGGAGGCAATCCTAGTTCCGAAATCATCGTTGTTGCTTAACAAAACACATAATAAATGACTTGTTGTCATAGAGGCGATCATAGTTCCATAATCATCGTCGTTGTTCATCCTAAGCATAATAAACGATTTGTTGTCATAGAGGCGATCATAGTTCTATAACGCTTGTATCATCGTCGTTGTTCACCCTAAGTCCGACTGGTGAGGTTACGAGGATTAAATAAATATTGCACTTGATATTAAAAGGCTTTTTGTTTCTTAATTCCGGATAAGCGGAAATTTTAGGATTCACTTAAGTTAATGTACACCTTTCAGGACATTCAATGTATGCGTCAACTTGTCAAAAGTCCTTCATTCATCGATGGTCCAGTTGTTGAGCCTCTGTCCGGAGCAGCATCTGTTCGATCCGGTGATTCAGAATGTCGCCTCAGTCCTCCGAAACAGTCGCGGCCTATAATGGGTTATTGCTTGAACGACCGTCGCCCTGACCTTTCCATACTGCGTCTATCCGCCCGACAGGTACGTAACCCTGCCCGTACTGCGTCTATACCTCAGACAGGTACGTTAGCATGCCCGTACTGCGTCTATACCTCATACAGGTACGTCAGACTACCCGTACTGCGTCTATACCTTAGACAGGTACGTTAGCCTGCCCGTACTGCGTCTATACCTCAGACAGGTACGTTAGCCTGCCCGTACTGCGTCTATACCTCAGACCGGTACGTTAGCCAGTCCGTACTGCGTCTATACCTCAGACAGGTACGTTAGCCTGCCCGTACTGCGTCTATACCTCAAACAGGTACGTTAGCCTACCCGTACTGCGTCTATACCTCAGACAGGTACGTTAGCCTGCCCGTACTGCGTCTATGCCTCAAACAGGTACGTTAGCCTACCCGTACTGCGTCTATTCCTCAGACAGACGTTAGCTTGCCCGAACTGTGTCAATGTCTGTCATAAAGATAATTATAACCGTAAAGATAACCCCAGGCAATAAACACGCCAACAGGAGCGATTGCTGAAGTGTTGAGGATGCTGCATTACTTATTGCGGCTCCTTGACGCTAGCCTGCCAATAGTTACTCCTAGTGGGGCACTAGCTAATTACAAATGTCCATTACATTGACCGAGTTACGGAGAAAAGAGTTGGACAAAATGCTCTGGCAATGTAATTAGTCCAACACTTGGCCAAGCCCTGGTCGCAAGCCCTCTTCTATTCTGGTGACTATATTAGCGTCATGTTGTAATGGAATACAGCAAACGCAGCCCTCTCTGTATTGATCCCCTTTCTTGACATCCCTCTTCGCATAACCATAAAATGGACGGTATTTGGTGGTTTTATTCATAGTGAGAGCATTTTTTTTCTAAACAGCATAAGTTTACATTTCTATTGGTTGTTGTTCACAGGTGTGTTTATATGGAGTACAACTAAATGAATTGACGCCTAGAGTAATTCACTCGAGGGATGGAATCGGATAATGTTTTATTTACCAGATTCACCTCGCCTTGAGCTGGGTTTCCAACAAACTTGTACAGCACGTCATAGGTAGGAAATTGGTTCAAAAGCCATCAAAGACTTCACTTTAAACTTGCCCACTCAGGATGTTTATGACGGGTGTTCGTTGATACCAAACAGCCTAAGCAAACGTTGACGGTCCACAGCTGGTAGAGAGTGTAGGGAAATGAGGTTAGTAAAGTTGGAATCTTTGAAAGTGGACCAAGCACAGCTGGTTGAGGGTGCAGACAGCTGTGTAGCCCATAGGTGGTCGCGAGTGAAGGTAAAATGAGTTTCGTGAAGTTGCACAGTTCGTAGGCGGAACAGCCCGAGCTGGCCGAGAGGGCAGGCAATGTGTTGCCCACAGCTGGCCGAGAGGGCAGGCAATGTGTTGCCCACAGCTGACTGAGAGGGCAGGCAATATGTTGCCCAGAGCTGGCCGAGAGGGCAGGCAATAAGTTGCCCACAGCTGGCCGAGAGGGCAGGCAATATGTTGCCCACAGCTGGCCGAGAGGGCAGGCAATGTGTTGCCCACAGCTGGCCGAGAGGGCAAGCAATATGTTGCCCATAGCTGGCCGAGTGTGCAGGCAATGTGTTGCCCACAGATGACCGAGAAGGCAAGCAATATGTTGCCCACAGCTGGCCGAGAGGGCAGACAATGTGTTGCCCACAGCTGGCCGAGAGGGCAGGCAATGTGTTGCCCACAGATGACCGAGAAGGCAAGCAATATGTTGCCAACAGCTGACCGAGAGTGCAGGCAATGTGTTGCCCACAGCTGACCGAGAAGGCAGGCAATATGTTGCCCACAGCTGGCCGAGAGTGCAGGCAATGTGTTGCCCACAGCTGACCGAGATGGCAGGCAATATGTTGCCCACACAGCTGGCCGAGAGTGCAGGCAATGTGTTGCCCACAGCTGACCGAGATGGCAGGCAATATGTTGCCCACAGCTGGCCGAGAGTGCAGGCAATGTGTTGCCTACAGCTGACCGAGAAGGAAGGCAATATGTTGCCCACAGCTGGCCGAAAAGGCAGGCAATATGTTGCCCACAGCTGGCCGAGAGTGCAGGCAATGTGTTACCCGCAGCTGGCCGAGAGTGCAGGCAATGTGTGCCCACAGCTGGTTTAAAGTGCAGGCGAATGAGATTATTGAAGTTAAACGCATTGAAAGGGGAGCAGTCAGAGCGGTTTGGGACAGCATGCAGTTATGTAGCCCACATCTGGTTGAAAGTGCGAGCAAATGAGAGTAGTGAAGTAGGGCGCTTTGAAAGCGGATGAGGAAAGCAGGGCTGAGAAAGTACTTTGGTTACAGGAATAAATGATTGAAGCAGTTGCTCGAACAATGCTGGGGTTGAACAGCTGGCCATTAAATTACTCGTACACTTGATACAAGAACTCCTTCTGTCAAGTCAGGCTGGAAGAAGAAGCAGAATAGGACTGCTCTTCAAGTTAAGCAGTCATGATACCTTATGAGTGGAAATCAATAGCACTATCTTTTTAGGAACTTGAACACGACGTCCGATTTCAACGATGACGAATCCCTTGAGCTTTTTTGATGACTTTTTTGACAGCAGCTGGTGACAGCAGCTGATGACAGCAGCATTTGACATCGGGTGTTGGAAGCAGTTGTTGACATCATGTTTCAACAGCAGCTGCTGACATCGGATGTCAACAGCAGCTGCTGACAGCAGATGTTAACAGCAGTTGTTAACATCAAATTTCGATAGCAGATGTTGATAGCTAGTGGTGACAGCAACTGTTGACAGCAGCTATTGACTGCCGCTGTTGAGAGCAGCTGTTGACAGCTACTGCTTATGGCAGCTGTTGACAGCTGATTTAAAAAAAAATACACTCGCAATAAAACAGATAAAAAGAAGAATTGCTCAAATGCACGGCTGATGTTGCTATGCATTTTGGCCTTTCTTCCATTCAATTGTTGCTGGGTTTATTGTAACAAAGAAGTCATTACAATACATCCAGTGAAATGGCTTCTGTTTGTCCGTCAAGAGTACTTGCAGGTAAATACATTTAATTATTCATTCTTGCATGCGACATGATCTCATGCATAGTGCTCCGATGCCAATACTATGCAGCAACGGGAACTTATGCAGATGCAGAAACAGAATCCTCCAGGAAGGGTGGTGGCCGACGGCAAGGTGCACCTCACTCTCCTCTCATAACCTCACACTCATACAACATAGCTCCTTTGCGCTAAATTGTCCGGCCGGAAGACACCGCACACAAACACTGGGTCATGAGTGATGTCTGAGATCAGTGTCACCGACAGTGTGACTATTTAACCCCTGGCGCATCATAGTGACCCACCCCCGGCAAAATACCATCGCGTTTCACAACGAGATGTTACGGGCGGGAAAGCGCATCAGGGCAGCATCAAAAAAAACATCCATTCACAACCAGTCTCCACTCAAGCCTGTTCAATGCACTCTCTTTCGCTATCTCCACAATCAAGTCTCTCCTTCCTAACGCCTGGATAACACCATTCATTCACCCAAACATCGGCCTACCTCTAGGCCTACGTCCATCCACCTCCGCCAATATCACCCTTTTTACCCACCTGCCATCATCTATCCTCACCCTGTACCTGTACCACCTCAGAACACGCGAATCAACTCTGTCCTCTAACTTTTTCAACATCCCCGTTGTAATTAGACCAACGTCGTTATTGATCCTGACTCTCAGCAACATTTCAGCCATGCATTTTAAACATTTCATCTCAAAAACGTTCAACATCCTTCTCTCTTCTGTTTGCACCCCCCAAGTCTCAGCTCCGTAGAGCACAATTAGAGCAACTGCACCCCCGTACAACCCTCTCTTTGCATCCATTCCTTACGTAATATATCTCATTATCCTCTTCGGTGCCCCAATACTTTACATCCTTCCTTCACTCGTGACTTCACCTCAGTTTCCACAAGTTCAGTCTTCTCTACATGAGAGCCAAGATACCTAAAACACTTCCTCTAATGCCTCTCCGTTTAGGAGGACACCAAATCTGCTCGCATCGACACTCCTCGAGCATCTCATTACTTTACTTTAGCTCACGTTCCCTCGAAGTTTCCTCCTCTCACACACTCTGCCCAACACCAACACAAGACTACACAGCTCTTTTCTGAGTTCGCCACCAGTTCCGGATCATCCGCGAACAGTAACTGGCACAACTGCCAACTCTGCCCATTCGCTTCTAACAGCGCCAAGCCACGACCAAATACACTCTCGTTTACCTCCCTGACCACTCCATCAATGTAGAGATTGAACAACCAGATTGACATAACGCAGTCTTGTCTTAGACCCACTTCCATCGTGAATCAATCACTCACCGCGCTCCACACCCTGACACGTTTTCTTCTACCAACATAGAAACTATCAACCGCTTTAAAAAGATTTTCGCTTGCTCCATCAAACACAACAACCTCCACAGCACTTCCTTGTCGACCATGTTGTAGGCCTTTTCAAATCCATTAAAACCAAGAAAACATCGTTTCCCATCGCAAGGTACTTCTCACAGACTTGTCCTTATGTAAAAAACTGATCGCTCCATCCTCTACCACTCTTAAAGCCTCACCGTTCCTCTCCAATTGCACCATCCATACAGTTTCTAATTCTTTTGTTCAGCATTCTATCGTACAACTTACCAACAACACATAAAAACTGATACCTCTTCAGTTGCAGCTTTTTTTTTATCTCCTTTGCCCTCATACAGGTATCCGATGGAAGAGGTGAGCCACTCAGTCGGCACCAAGCCCGACAAAAACGCTGATTCGGCGGCCTCACCAGCTTTCAGGCGCTCAGTCGCAACGCCATCCAACCCAGCACCTTTTGGCGCTTTCATCACCTCTACCGACTCCTGCACCTCTTCCCTTGTTATATCCGCCAAAAGTATCTCCCCCAGCACCGGCATCCTCTCTGATATCCTCGTCATTCAACAACTCGTCAAAATACTTGGCCCACCTTTTCCTTAGGTAACCAACTTCCATCAATAAGCGGCCGTTTTCATCTTTCACCACCTCCTCCTCTTCGGTCTCCCCTTCCTTACCCTCTTCACTTCTTTCCAGAACATATTTTCGTTCTTCTCAAAAGTCTGGCATGACCGTTAGCCCTACCTGGCATCAGGGTGCCTTTTGACTCAACTCGCCACCGATTCACTTATTTTTTCTTTTCTTCGTAGTTGTCATAGGCTAAAAACGACCTCTTCTGCAACCGCTCCTCAAAGGCTCTTCTCATCTGCGCCACCGCCAGTTTGACCTCCTCATTGCATCACTCGCAGCCCTTCTTTCTGCACCCGCCCACACGGCGCACACCAAACACTTTTCCCGCCCATCTCAACAACGCATCTCTAAACGTCTGCTATTCTTCCTCCACATCTTGCAGGTCCTGCCCTCTCTCGTTGTCATATTCCTTCCTCAACGTAGTTGGAACACCTCAGCTCTGTTTTCCGCATTCAGCTCATTCACCTTCACTACCGCTCATCCTCCTCCCCCTCCATAGTTCCCCTTCCACCTCTGCTCCTCTCTTAATTTATTTCCACCAGCAGATGGTTAGACATTCCTCCCCCCTCTCCTCTCAATACCCGCCCACCCAATAGCATCCCCAAAACTCTCCTCGAAAGCACCACAAAATTCATCAGCGCTCTCTCCACCACTGCATTATGAGCCATCTTTTCCCATGTATACATGCGTTTATCTCGCCTTTTGAACAAACTGTTTCCAACTCCCAGCTCTTTCTCCATGCACAGACCAATCAGGTTTTCCCCACAGTAATTTCTACCGGGAACACCATATCTTCCTATCACATTGTCCACCACTACATCTCCAACTGTCACATTCATCTGATGACGTGTCACTCATCTGAGGACGTGCCATTCATCTGATGACGCGTCACTCATCTGAGGACGTGCAATTCATCTGATGACGCGTCACTCATCTGAGGACGGGCCATTCATCTTATGACGCGTCACTCATCTGAGGACGTGCCATTCATCTGATGACGCGTCACTCATCTGATGACGCGTCACTCATCTGATGACGCGCCATTCATTTGATGACGTGTCATTCATCTGATGACGCGTCACCCATCTAAGGACACGTCATTCATCTGAAGACGTGCCATTCATCTGATGACGTGCCCTTCATCTGATGACGCGTCACCCATCTGATGACGCGTCACTCATCTGATGACGCGTCACCCATCTAAGAACACGTCATTCATCTGATGACGCGCCATTCATCTGATGACGTGCCCTTCATCTGATGACGCGTCACCCATCTGAGGACGCGTCACTCATCTGATGGCGCGTCACTTATCTGATGACGCGCCATTCATCTGATGACGTGCCATTCATCTGATGACGCGTCACTAATCTGATGACGCGTCACATATCTAAGGACGCGTCACTCATCTGATGACGCGCCATTTATCTGATGACGCGTCACTCACCTGATGACGCGTCACTGAATGATGACGCGTCACTGAATGATGACGCGTCACTGAATGATGACGCGTCACTGAATGATGACGCGTCACTGAATGATGACGCGTCACTGAATGATGACGCGTCACTGAATGATGACGCGTCACTGAATGATG
>SDVV010007166.1:0-17949 GCA_016164225.1 Gammarus roeselii
ACATTGCTAAAATTTTCACTTCCTTTCTAACGTTAAAAGCGTTGTTTTGTTTTTTTCCTCGCACACCTAGGCGTGCGAGCCTATTGGAATCAATGATCGTCGAGCCCTACGGGGGAGCCTATTATGACTCACGTTGAGGCTCTGGTGGAAATGAGGCCAAAATCAAATCAAACCAAGACACCAGAGCCGCAACATATACACTGCATTCCTTTTTTCACGGACAAGTAAACAATCCCCATCATTTCTCTCCTTTAAAACATCCATGTCCCATATGAGGTCATCTTGGTGTAGTGTTGCTGAAGGACACGAACACTGCCAGTAACAACGGCCTGTTGTCTCCAGTTAAAAGTATACCACATGGGTGGCCATGTGTCAACTGCCACTCAATCCTCAGTTAATTCAGGTAGCAGCAATAACTCTCCCCCACACCCCTTTCCCTCCACCACTCCCCATGTCTCAGCACGCGCGTGTCGGTGGGTATCAAGGATTCCGGCGGTGCGCTGGCGCGTTTTTCACCACCATTACTGTAAACCGGTGCTAAGCAACACCATTGAAAAATTTCGAAGAGTACTGCGTTTTAAAGCCAATTGATTGACGAATTATTACTTCGAGGCTCTTGTTTCAAGGAGAACGGAATATTCCAGTTCAGGTGCTATATTTTTTATGTCAAGATTAACTTTCTATCAATGTTATGTTCTTACGTTGTGGTACATAGTCTGTTGGTGACTTTGACTAAAATTCTTGTATTAAACCTTGTCTATCCTAGTGTGTCAACGCTTTTTCAGCATTGTTGTGATTAGTTTGGTTGTCTGAATAATGCACAAGGTCAACTGAACTCAAAGTTTTTATAGAAGTGAAACTGAATTCAAAAATGAATACGTTTGAAGCAGTTATGATGAAAATTATTAGAATTCAGCCAATTAATATGTCGAATAAGTGATAACGTTCGGCGTAACGACCAGAGATGCAACATTTATTGGGGTCAATTTGATATATTTGTCTAGGTATTCGATTATAAACTGTAAGAATTTACGCTGTGTTGCTTATCCAAAGGTTTTCAAGCCCTTTGTGTTCTACTTGTGAATATCGTACGAGTGGACCTCGAATGTAAGCGTTTCTCACTTCAATTGACCCTTCAGGTGCTGTGTTTCATTACATAGAGCACCGTACTAGTCGCCAATGATATTTGCTTGAGGTTGTGATAATGCCCAAGTGGTTCGAGTTATATAGGTGAAATATATTCTACCAACCTGAACTCAGTCGAACTGTTTCTGTACATTGATTGATTGATTTGGGCCTCATTTCCACCAGAGTGTTTCTGTACAAAACAATTGAACCATGGTAACTTGGTGAATTTACAGAACAAATCAAACTTAGTACCTAATGATCTCTAACAGCAGTAAGGTATTCTTGCAATTCCAACGTAGGGGCGAGTGGATGTTAAATGACCTTGTTTTTTTTTGTGTTGTAATACCTTTTAAATCTTGTACAAGTATCATTATTTCGTGAGATTTTACTTCAATCTTGTCGAGTAGTAGTAGTAGTAGTTTGATTTTGTTTTCCCACCGGAGTCCCAACGCGATGTTGATGCAGACTCCCACGTAGGGCAATTGAAGAGAGGCAGAGTAGGTGCAGCGTAGATTCCGACTAAGTTTACCGTAGTTAGAGTAGTTTTACCGTAGTTTCAAAGTAGGTTCAACATAGATACCGAATAGGTAGTAGCAGATACAGAGTAGGTTTAACGTAGATTCAGAGTAGGTTTAACACAGATTCAGAGTAGGTTTAACGTAGATTCAGAGTAGGTTTAACGTAGATTCAGAGTAGGTTTAAGGCAGATTCAGAGTAGGTTTAACGCAGAGTCAGAGTAGGTTTGACGTAGATAGAATAGGTTTAATGTAGATTTGGGAGGAGGGAGCAAAGGTTTCATGATCCAGAGGGGCCTCAAGTGGGTCCTACAGTTTCTCAAGAGGGTCCCGAAGGGTGTCCCAAAAGGGTCAAAGTGGGTCCCCCCCAAATCCTCCTTGTCTTCCAAGTCCCCCGGGTTCCCGAAAACCCCGAGTCCCGCGGGTCCCACGAGTACCCCCTTTCCCTGGGTCTCCTCGTGTCAATCAACCTCGATATATAAAATAATAAATGCAAAATTTATCACTATGAAAAAATGGTCGAGAAAAATAATAGAGCCCACGAAATAAGCAATACTTAGATAAAGTGTTATTGATATATAAAATGAATAATCATCCATCCACCCCAACAATCTTGTCGAGTATTCGGTTCGCTTATATCTTGAATGTGGAGCAGCGTAAATTACCTCTCCACGCAGTAGTGGTTTGGATGCACCCCACTCAGTTGTCAGTGACACTGGCCGAGGAAACATCGCGCCACTCACTGCTGATTAGACGTTCTGTTGGGGTGGATGGATGATTATTCATTTTATAGATCATAAACACTTTATTTTAGTATTTCTTATTTCGTGGGCTTTCTTGTTTTTCTCTGCCCTTTTCCATAGTGATGAATTTTGCATTTGTTATAAATATATATATCGAGGTCGGTTGAGACAAGGTGACCCAGAAAAGGGCGGGACTCGGTGTTTCGGGAACCCGAGAGACTTGGAAGACTAGGATGATTTGGGGAGACCCTTCTGAGGCCCTTCGGGACACCCTTGAGGCCCTTCGGGACCCTCTTGAGAAACTGTAGGACCCACTTGAAGCCCCTCTGAATCCTGGAACCTTTGCTTCATCCTCCCAAATCTACATTAAGCCTACTCTGAAATTACGTTGAACCTACTCTAAATCTAAGTTAAATCTAAATTAAACCAACTCTGAATCTACGTTAAACCAACTCTGAATCTACGTTGAACCTATTCTGTATCAACGTTGAACCTGCTTTGGATCTACGGTAAATGTACTCTGTAACTACGGTAAACCTACTCTGTAACTACGGTAAACCTACTCTGTAACTACGGTTAACCTACTCGTAATCTACGCTGCACCTACTCTGCTACTCTTCAATTGCCCTACGGGGGAGTCTGCATTAACTTTGCGTTGGGACTCCGGTGGAAAACAAAATCAAACTACTACTTAAATGTTCTGAGTTCGGGCATTTACGTCAATGCTCTTGAAATCTATGTCACTCGCATCTAATCTTAGATTAGACTAAGAGGTCCATCTGCGAATGTTATCTCGCAGGTGATAATAGAGGCAGAAACTATGGGGGGGGGGGCCTAAATACTAAATCGACTATCTTCTAAATAATTTTACTTTATTTTGTTGCGATCCTTGAGCGAACGCTCACATAAATGTATGCGACCTACACTCGTCTGTTCGAAGCTCATCCTTGTCGTAAGTCATACGCTGATTTTAATCTTTATTTGCTTGACAGATGCATCAGTTTAAGCACACTAACGGTATTTGTGCGTACATATCTATGCTTTTGATGTCGTTTTTGCAATTGAAATTTCTCGTCAGTCTCAAGATTCCCCATCAATAAAAACAAAAGCTTGACCGCTGGTTTTCATCGTCAAACCCAAGTACTACTTTGTATAATTGAATTTTCAATCGTGGCCTCAATCTTTTCCTGAAATGGTAAGGGTTGCCGATTGGATCACGTACGGTGAAGTGTAAGCGGTAGTGATGGTGGCTTACTTCAGAAATTGTGAGGTTGCTGCTCCGTCTTTGGTGTACACTACTTGCGATCTTGTACACCAAAGAAGCTTGGAGCGGCTGCCCGACACAACGTCTACCGTGAAGGTGCATATTCAAGAAGGAATTTGAATTAAATCTACCATGCAGTAAAATAATTTAATGTTTACAAATTGTACAAAATGATTATTCAGAAGACTAGTCTGACTGTCAGCAATTGGCCTTACATACCGTTCATGCACCATTTGACGGACAATAAAATTTGCAATAATTCAGATTTACGAAAGATCCATGAATCTGGAGGATAGCAACCTACATGGCTGAAACTCATACAGATACAGAAGCAAGGCCGAATCCCCCAGAAAGGGGTGAGTGTGGTTGACGGCAAGGCGCACCTCATACGCTCCCACAACTTAGCCCTTTTGTGCTAAAGGGTCCGGCCGGTAACGTCGCAACACACACTCAGGGTCACGAGTGCAGCCCGATTTTGATTTGATTTGGGCCTTATTTCAATCAGAGCGCGGCCCGAGGATCAGTTGTCAGCAGCAGTTTATCTCTCCCCCCCCCCATTCACGACCATCCCGACAAGGTGATGCCAAGGGCTGGAAAGCACATCAGAGCAGCGTCAAAAACAACCATCCTCCACTCATGCCTCTTCATTGCACGTTCTCTCGCTACTTCCACATTCATGTCTCTCCTTCCCAACGCCTGCTTTACACCATCCATCCACCCAAACTTCGGTCTACCTCTAGGCCTGCGCCCACTCTCCTCCACCTTCATCACCCTTTGTACCAATCTCTCTTCATCCATCCTCACCATGTGCCCGAACCATCGCAGAAAACGCGAATCCACTCCGTCCTCCAACTTCTTCACCATCCCCGTTCTGATTCAAACCACGTCACGTCGTTGGTGATGCGGTCTCTCAGCGTAACTCCACCCTCTAACAGTTCATCTCGATTTTGATTTGATTTGGACCTCATTTCCACCAGAGCCTCAACGTGAGTCATAATAGGCTCCTCCGATTCATCTCGAAAACAATCAACCTTCTTCTCTCCTCTGCTCTCATCTCAGTAGAACACAGTTGGGACAACAACACCCTCATACAATCCTCTCTTTGCTTCCATCCTCGACGTCCTACAGCTCATTTCACTCTTCAATGCACCCAACACTTTACACCTTTCCTTCACTCGCGCATTCACTTCAGTTTCCAACAGTTCAGTCACCTCCACATGGGAGTCCAGATATTTAAAATACTGAACTTCCTCCAACAGCTCTCCATTTAGGAGGACACTAATTTTGCTCGCATCCACAGTCATCGAGCATCTCATTACTTTACTCTACTTTCACCCACGTTTACTCGAAGCTTCCTCCTCTCACACACTCTACCAAACTCAGACACTAGCCCACATAGCTTCTCCTCTAAATTCTCCACCAGCGCCGTCTCATTCGCAAATAGCAACTGGCTCAACTGCCAACTCCGCCCATTCGCTTTCAACAGCTCCAAGCCTCGACCCAGCACACTTGCGTTCACCTCCCTGAGAACTCCTTCCATCTAGAGATTGAACAGCCATGGAGACATCACGCAGCCTTGTCTCAGTCCCACTCACTCGCCTCGCTTCCCACTCTGACACATGCTCGGCTGCCAAAATAGAAACTGCACCGCTTACAACAGATATCCGCCCACTCCATACAAACGCAACACCCTCCACAGCGCTTCCCTGTCGATCTCGTCGTATGCCTTTTCCAGATCCATGAAGGTCCAGAACACATTCTTTCCCTTTGCAAGGTACTTCTCACAGACCTGTCTCACTGCAAAAATCTGATCGGCGCACGCTCTCCCACTCCTAATTTTTTTTATTATTTGCTTCCATGTTCCACCGGAGTCCCAACGCGAAGTTGATGCAGACTCCCCCGTAGGGCGGTACCATTCCTAAAGCCACACTGTTCCTCTCCAATTGCGCAGTCCGTAGTCTCTAGCCCTTGTGGTCAGCACTCTCCCGTACAACTTACCAACCACACATAAGGCTGATACCTCTCGAGCTGCAGCATTCATTTTTTATCCCCTTCGCCCTCAAACAGCAATGCAAACACTGCACCTCTCAATCGGTACCACACCCGCCACATAACACAAGTTCAGTAACCTCACCAACCATTCGACATTAGTTATTTACCCCTTTTTCAGGCACTCTGTAGCAACGCCACTCAACCCAGGGGCTTTCCCTGCTTCAATCACCTCCACCTCCTCCTGCTGAAACTCCATGAATATTTTGTTGTGTTTGGGGGCTAAAGTATAGTCTGCTCGCACGTTAGCGATGATTGTACTCCGGTGCGCCCATTGATCAAAAGAAGCAAAGCTGCACTAGATTTCCTATCAGCTGTTAGGATCTTAACTTAGTTAAATTTCATATCAACCCAGATTGAATTGCGGGGCTGACCATAGCTTCCAGGGAAGTGGATAGTTGATAAGTAAAACAACTTTACTTCTCTAACTCGACTCTCAGCCGGTATCCGACTGGCAAATGGGTATGTCATGGCATGAGCAGTGACCCACCCTTTGGTGGGGGAGGAGGGGGGGGGGGTGGAAGCGAAACTTAGAACTGAACTCAACCCACTGGGGGGAATGAGGTGTAGCTTTAGATTTGGACCTCATGTCAGGTGTAGCTACGATGTAACCCGCTCTACTCCAAATAAGAACAGCGCTAAACATGTTTGACAAGACGTGTAAATATAATGGGACAAAAGAAAAATAGCCGTAAATAACATTTAACGAGAGCGGCATAGACAAAATCCATCCAACTGGAGCACTTGCTAGACTTAAGTTACCAGTGGAGTTGAACCCTCTCAATCTACCGATTGCTTGCCATCAGAAATCGAAAACCAGTCCTCAATTTCAGACTGGGTTTTCCATCCGATCAAATTCCTGTCTATAATAAACGGATGTCTTCATGAGCTACAATATAGAGCTAGGTATCACATTTTAAGGAAGAGATCGATCAAATATAGTTATAGTTATGCAGTCCAGATGAAAAACATTAACAAATATGCATCACATTGTGAACTTGTTATTAAAGAACGTCTGACCTAATGTAATGCGGTGGCTTGATAAGGTAGGCTGTTTAATCGACAGAGGTTTGAGAGGGTATGCATCATTGCAAGAAATTTGGAAGGGTATCTTACCGACAGCTGGTGACAAGGTGCGCAATCGTATCAAACCGTTCTAATCAAAAAGCTTAGAGGCGAGAGGGAGGGTCGTTGCCTCAAACGTCGAAAATAGATTGAAGAAGATTAAATTGACCAGGTTTCGCAAGAGAAGTATATGACCTCACGAAGAGCGAAAAACGTTATCTTGAAAGAACTGTGCATAAAGGATGGCACCACTAGAAAGAATAGGTCCTCCGCGTAAAACAAGAGAATGTGCTCAAATATCACTGGGTGTAAGCGAACTGTCGTGGCGACGTCATGGGACTTGAAATCTGAAGTGAATGAAAAACTTCAAGCAAATATTGTCCACAAACCCATACTGCAATAAGTGACACTCAGCAATGGTTTGCCATCAAAGATTGAACGAGTCGTCAGGGCCAGGATCAGTTTTAATCACAAGCGATCACCTTTCAGCCACGTGGCCGCCTACACATAAGCGTCACACGGATTGACTAACACTCTCATACTAGGTTCATTCCAGTTGCCGACGTATAACGTTATTAGTCGGTACAACGGTTTTTTCTGCCCCGATCACTTTAGGGGTACGCTTACTTAACAAAGCACGGAAGAGAATAACTATTAGACCATTTCTGGAAGACGGCCTACTTGTTACCCTTAATTCAAAACATAGATCCCTGTTCAGTGATTGCTTGTTTTCATATATTAAGAGAAAGTCTGAGCAGAGTCGGCCAAAAAAACGTCTCCCGTCGGTTGTTTTTTGGAGCTACTTTTCCAAGGTTCTTCTGTCATCTTGAACGCACTTTTTGTCTTGACAGAGCGTTGTGACGCGTTGCGAGAAATTTATAATGTTAAAAAACATCCTAGACATTACAGAAACATTGAACGAGAGGGCTCGCTCAATATTGTCTAAGTAATATCAGGTCATAGCAAATATTGGCAACCTCAATACGTATACCTACAACAAAACGATTAAAAAAACTCATATGTAAACAATGCAAGAAACTTGCGAACAACGAGAAAATGATCTTGCATATGCCATCTAGTACACAGAGAAGAGATCCCAAATAATCCCTAAGTTGTTAAAACGAGACGAGTACACTGACTGGACGAATATACATTTAAAATCATTCCTGAGGTTACCAGCTATGCGCCCAACTAGTAGGACGATTCGCTTATTAGCTTAGCGTGACAAGACTTTCTAGCGCGTTGGAGTAGACGTCCTTCTGGCACCGAACGCTTCATCAGCATTAGTGCTGGATTAGTTATCAACGGATTACAGTCTGCTCCACAGTTTGGTTTGACCCGAGGCATGCAGAAGTCACAATCGTATGAAAGAAAAACGTATTTTAGTCAAAATGCGATTGCAGTTTCAATTCGAGTGTTTCCTTACGGGATGCTCGTTGATAGACTCGTACCAGAACTCCAGCACACTAATGAACGTGTGTTTGGCATCAGACTGGCTGATCAAATCCTAATGCAAGGCTTAGTTGTTATTAACATGTGCGAGTGCTTAGCTACGTCTCGCGCGTGGCACTCTTCGGTCGCTTTACCGGACGAAACACCAGTGCTGGTGCACTTCACAGTGGTATTACAAGTTACTCGGAAACAGTGCGCATGAGCCATCCTGAGAGGAACGTCTGGTGGAACCAGCTACTAGAAGTTCGTTTTGTCTTTCGCCTACGTCATTGACTAATTTAGTCAAGTTTGTCAACGTGAAAGTTTCCCAATAACTGAAGAGCAGCGAGAGTACAGTTTTTAACTTTTTAGATTAATAACGACATCGATAGCTCTATGCTGGAGCTACCTGCAACACCATTGTTGAGCGGGTGAATTGCTAATCGGGTCACTAGAAGACTCAGTTGTAGTTATGCAAGGACTCGCAAAAAGTTACCGCGCTTATACACCTCAGCCGTTTTAGCACAACTTAGCAGTGGCGAGTTGCAGTGTTTAGCAATGAGGTAAGAACATGAAATTGAAGACCGTATTACAAATCATCCGACAGTACTGGCAGTAACTGAGAGCCGATATGTTTTCTAATCTACTCTACTAACATAAAAGGCATGTTTCTATTGATTTTCCAAATAACTAGTCTTGTTAACTCATTTCCTCCACACCTACAAAACTCGAGGTAATAAATTGTATATTTGTTTGAAGTCTAAAACAGCTTTGGTCAAGGCACACGTAAATATGGGGCAACAGGAACTCCATTAAAATCTCGCTTGGAGCGACACCGACGAGGCGTCAGGACCCAAGGACCCCATTTACTCGGCAATAAAAAAAAAGAGTCGGTTGTCATTCGCCAAGCTAAAATATCCATGAAAACAGTTTTGCTCTTCCACGGTCAGCCTTGGTAGAAACATTGTAGGACAACATAGAAATCAAAGCTGCCAGACGAATAGTCGATTTGAAGGAGCGAAAAGACATGTGGAGTTCATGCCCCACATGATGGCCAAAAATTATCGAGCTCAGTAGTATGATTGTTAGAACACAACGCGCTCTGTAAATTTACAACTCGTCATTGTAGCCTTAGCTGTAGGTTAAATATGGCCGAGCTTTGTAGCATGATAGATGACATCAAACCGCTATGTAGCATGATAGATGACATCAAACCGCTATGTAGCATGATAGCTCAGAGCAGCACAACAGAGCTATGCAGCGTGGCCAATATATAAAATATAACGGAGATGTTGAATGGTAGATGAAATACAACTGCTCTGTAGCATGATAGATGAAATAAAACTGAAAGTTTTAAAATGAGGACTGTCATAAATGAACACGGGATCACAACTGAAATATATTTTGAAAAAAAATCTACAGAACATAGCATTAGTAATATCTCTTTAAACGAATCTGAATTCACCATAGCGACGTAGCAACAGATAAAATGACACCTAGACCGAGCAGTCAACATAACGTTTCAAGCACTTTCTGGTCAAGGTAACTCGACACTGACAAGATCACTTAACACAATAGGTACAAAGTTACCTATAAGACAATAGGTACAATGTTACATAGCTATAACACAATTGGTACAATGTTACCTATAACTAGACTACATCACAGCCTGTTTTCCTAAGAAATGTACAAAAAGCACAACATATTGTATTTACAGACAGACACAGAGCACAGCCATTCTTTTCCTTTTGTTCAATGAGGAATCGCTCGCAATTGATAATTGCAAACCAGTATAGAAGCTGCCAATGGTATTGCTAAGGTGATCTTCATATTACCAATAGATTATTCCACAGTATTCGATGAACTACTGCAATACCGTAGAAATTCAATATTTCATGGTCGTGGATACGCAATTTGTTTGTTAATTTCGTCCGATGAAACTGTTGACGCCGAGCGTAGCACATCATAATTACAAAACTCTCGTCAACCTGGCAATGATGTGTTGTAAGTTTGAAGTCCTATCAGAAATAGATGAATGAATCGGCTTGTTGAATTGAAGGATGCCATCGCTTTTACTGGAACGGGCCACTCTAAATGCAGACAAATGTTTTCCACTTACAAGTCACGGCAACAAAATAATTAATTAGGC
This sequence comes from Gammarus roeselii, assembly GCA_016164225.1. NCBI lineage: Eukaryota > Metazoa > Arthropoda > Malacostraca > Amphipoda > Gammaridae > Gammarus > Gammarus roeselii. The sequence continues at coordinate 10,345 of SDVV010007166.1, forward strand.
ATAGGCCCGTTCGACGGTGTTTCGATGTTTTAGTCACCGAGGAAATCCATTCAAACACTTCTGAACTGTAGAGAGTTCTCACCTCAAAAAATAAATAGAATATCAGATTTTAGAAAAGGTAGCGATCTATAGGTAAATGCAGACTCGGTGTACTCTACTCAAGTGGTAGCTATTAAAACAGAGAGAGCAGACTAGCAACCTTCTTCAGAGCCTTCCATCCTACAGCAGGCCACAAATCAGAAAAAAAAAGTTCTTCAAAAGATGTCTGTTCAATGCCTTGAAATATGATGTGGGGTAACTACCTAGTTAAGATATACAGCAAACTATAGATCATTAGATGCAACTAGAGCACGGTTTCATTACTGTACACCAAACAACAAGCTTCTTGCCAGGCACTGTAGAAGGCATTTGAAAATCATGCACTAGGAGAGTTGGCTGCTACCAGCACTACAAACCGCGCATAATCTGATTAAATAATGTTCGAGTGACAAACATTTTTAGCGCATTAGAATCAATGCCATTCTGGCACCGCACATTGTTAGCAGAGGCACTGTAACAACATCAAGGTGAACCGAGCAATCACAAGATTCAAGAGGCCCTGCAGCAACGCTGTGGTCAACAGTGCGCCCACACGTCTATGTCAGAGGCCCTGCAGCAACGCTGTGGTCAACAGTGCGCCCACGCGTCTATGTCAGAGGCCCTGCAGCAACGCTGTGTTCAACAGTGCGCCCACACGTCTATGTCAGAGGCACTGAAGCAACGCTGTGGTGAACAGTGCGCCCACACGTCTATGTAAGAGGCACTGAAGCAACGCTGTGGCCAACAGTGCGCCCACACGTCTATGTAAGAGGCCCTGCAGCAACGCTGTGGTCAACAGTGCACTCTCTTCATGGTGACGTTGGTTCCAGATAATCGCTCGGTAGGTAGCGTGAGGTCCGGTCCTATGGGTCTGTTCTTGTAGCGCAGGACGTGCTTCGGAAGGCTGTAGTTGCCGTTTGGATGCATTAGCCTGATGGAGGACGTTGTGAGGCGCTCGATGAACACGGGCTTTACGGCGGCGGCCACGAAGTCCAGCCCAATGACGAGGAGGATGCCGTACGACTTGAGCGTGTACGTGCCGTCACCATTGATGGTCAGAGAGCCACATTCGCCAGGTTTGTAGCCTCCTGTAAGCTTTTTGTAGCCAACTTTGCCGTATACTCCTCCCACGTCCGCTTCGTAGATTTCGTTTGGAGCTAAACCGTCGCCGTTGTGGATGGGAATAAAGTAGGAGGATATGGTCTCCATCATGCAAAGACTTCCTAAAGTGCCGGTATGTAAGAAATTCACGACAGAGTCGATTATAAAAGAACACGTTTTGCTAGGTTGTGTATTGGTTTCGATGACAAGGTTGTCGCGGAAAGCCTGATGAGGAAGTGGCCCCCCTTCTATGATGGTGTGTCCATAGGTGGAGGTTTCTGACAGAGAGATATCTGAATCCCTATAGATCACTTTAAGTCCTTCGAGGTATATCACCAAGTTCTCAACAATAGCTCTGTGGCCATGATTACGGAGGTGCAGCTGCTGCCTCGTGATGTACCACATATAGAGCTCCTGTAGACCCGCAGGTTTGTAGGCGTACTTCGTGGAGTTGGCCAGAGCCAGATCAGTCATAAGAGGAAAGGCGGTCATTGCGTGCCGCTGGGCATCCTGTGCGGCAGCCGTCTTGTCCGAAAGCGTTCCGCCAACGTCAGCAGCTCCCCAAGGCATGTACTGCACAGTGGAGGGGGGTGATGTAAAAGGCACGGCCAAAGGGCGCGATAAAGCATCGAAGGAGCACTGCAGACGCTTGCCAGACGCGGCCGCGGTCTGGCCGTACCGGGGGTAGTACATCGGACTCGCGAACGGGAACGACTCCAACGACTGAACTGGGTCCATGTTGTCTGTCACCTTCTTGCCGGCCACCATACTTCTTAGGAGAGTTTGCGGCTGCTGCTGTTGCGCTTGTTGCTGTGCTTGCTGTTGTCGTTGTGCTTGTTGCTGTTGCTGCTGAAGTTGTTGATGATGCTGTTGTTGTTGTCCATTGAGAGCTAAACTGAATGGATTTTGTGCAGTCATAGAATGCCTAAAATGTAAAGGGTCTGAGTGTCCGAGGTCTAAGCAATTGGGGTCCAAGAACGCCATCTTTACCGCTGAGTTGACCTTCAGTAGAGGCAGAGTTGTTCTTCAAGATGGTCCAGATTCTGCAAAGGAAAAGCATCATTAGGTTTGGCAGGTAGGAAATTGGCTAAAATAAATATATTACTAAATAACTGCGTATGAGATTATTGTTTGGAAAAAAGTAACAGTCTGCAAAAAAACAGAGAAAATATTATAGCAAAGACTCCGACAATTTGTCCTCAGTAAACGAAAGTTAAATTAGAGTTAAAAGGTTACGAAGACGTTTTCCACATAATACTAAAACCACAATCGGGGTGCAAGTACCCGCCCCACCGCCAGGATGCAGCACAAGCACTACTCACACCAACCACCAGGGTGCGACACAAGTGCCCAGCCCAACGTCAGGGTGTGGCAGAAGTACTACCCGACCTCACCGCCAAGGTGTGGTATAAGTACACCCAACCCTTCGCCAGAGAGCGGCGCGAGTACCCAATCCTCCGCCAGGGTACAACACATGTAGCTACCCAACCTGCACCAGGGTGCACCGCAAGTACCCAGGCACCAACTCAACGCTAGAGTGCGACACAAATACCTTCGCAATGCCAGGGTGCGGTACAAGTACCCACCGTCAGGATGCGGCGCAAATAGCAGAACCTACGCCTAGGTGCGCCTCAAATACCCAGTCCACCGGCAAGGTGCGGCGCACGTGCCCACCCCACAGCCAGGATACGTTCCAAGAACCTACTAAACAAGCACATCCTTGTAAAATTGGATAAAACCGCAACGTCATTATTTGGGGAAGGAAACTCGAAAGAAGGAGCATATGGGTAAACCTATCCAGTGCCAAGTCGGCGACAAAGAGCACAGCGCCTGTACGACTGCGAAAGATACCCTCACGGGGCAGCGTGACGTTTAGCCAGCTTCAGTTCCATACAGCAGTTAGATCATTTGTAGGCTAGTGCTACAAATGATCGGGAAGCCGAACAAGGTGGCTATTAATGTATGGTTGATGACTGGTGATTGATTAGAAGGGAGAAACAGACTTTAACAGCGGGCCAGATTTGCTGGACCGCTACGGCAATGGAGGTGAAATTACAGTACCACCTACGCTCAGGGACGCAGGGATCACAGAGTGCAGCTGCTCGTATGTTACCATATGGTTGCACAGGTGTCATCGTTCAATTGGACCCCACTTGCTACATTTGATTTGAGTGCCAATGTTTTTTAATAGCAGAGCTGTATGAGGAAAAATAGGAGCTTAACTAAAAGTAGGTCCAACCTATCAAATAATCTGTTATCAGGCCACATGCTTCAGGTTTCCAAAAGATTGTAGCTGTGCAGTTGAGACGAGCGAACCAGAGGGGTCCTGTGCCCTGGGCCGATACCTGCGAGCATAGGCTAATCAATGCTGGCCTTCGGACCACTGCGGCAACTAGTTAGACCACAGGTGCTGAGAGAGACCCCAAGATATGTAACGCTACAGCATGAACTAAAATGCCGTTCAGTGCTGCCGAAATGCAGGTCAGCCTCCCTAGAAAAGGTACTTAGTCGGAGTATAGTTTTCCACCAAAGAACGGATGACAGTTCCCGTGTACTATTTGTTATCACAGCTCCTCACGTGTGGTCGTCCTCATTGTAAGGAACCATAGGCATAACAGCTGACCCATAGCACTTGTACCTACTTGCTAAGTCATAGCGTCAATTTAGCATCATGGCAATGACAGCTAACACTTCATTACACGTGCAGCTACTTGCTAAGTCATAGCGTCAATTTAGCATCATGGTAATGACAGCTAACACCTCATTACACGTGCAGCTACTTGCCAAGTCATAATATTAATTTAGTCATTAACATGCGCATGCCGCCATAACCGCATCGAACATTATTACGTCGGTCCGCTCACCGTGAGAACAAGGCAAGATCTTTGAGACGCCTTTCCTTCAGAACCCGTAACTGGCCGGCCATTACTGGGTTCCCAAGTAAGGGTTTAGTTACAACGTGTTATGCAGCACACCTGCTCATTGCTAACAGCTACAACTTGGGCTCCCTGCTTCTTCTTCTACATCTCAGTGTGTAGACTCAGACCGCCTTACTGGCAAGAGTGAGTCGATTGCATTATCAGAGTATTCCGTGCAACTTTACTTCGCCTCTATTGGACGATGTAATGGAAAATTGTACTTCATTTCTCTACACAGCCGAACTCTACTTACTGGTTCGTGACGTGACGCAAGAGGGGGGGGGAGGGCATCCAGCACATGTGCCAGTTATTGCCTTTTCCAACTACTCCCTGCAATTGGAAAAGTTGAGAGGAAAAGAACGAGACCCCGCAACCCCCAACATCGCATCATTTTTAGCTTGTAATAACGTGTGGACTGCTCTTCAGAGCCTATTGGAACACGGCCTAATATGGGTAATTATGTGCCACATCCGCACAGTCTGTGATGGGTCGCCTACACACACACCTCCTCATACCCTCCCGCCCACAGACAGGGCGGGGGAGACCTCGCGCCAAGGACCCAGCATCATGAGTCTCTCGTCGGCGGCGGTGTCATCAAACAGTCGGCGGCAAATATCTACAGGATGTTAGTACAGTGTTTTTAAAAAACTTTTAATCGATGGAATATGTTGAAAAAGAGTGAGCTTCATAGGTTTTAATGTATTACAAAAATCAGTTCCGAAATGGGACCCATCAAGGTTGGAAAAAAAATCTTCAAAAAGCACGACCCATGGGAGGTTTGTAAAAAAAATATTATTGGGAAATGTCCGAGTTTTTTAGGCATGTATATGGAGTTATTTTGGAGGGAAAAAATGGTAGACACGCATTTTAATTCTTTTATGAAAGAATATGGGTTGAATGGATTATATATACCTCTATACCATTGACTTGCCTGAGGCCTTGGTTTGATTTGAGGCTTTTATTCAGTGTAATGAGTTCATTAATTGATGCACAGCTTTATTTACTAGATGAAATTAGGATATTTCTCCTTGGGATTACTGAAAGGAACAGCCATAGTAAGATAATTACGTGTACGTAATAGAATTTAGCATAGACATTGTGTGCCGTCATGACACGAGTGTTAGAAATTATTGGAATGTTCAATTTATACTATTCATGACCTTCACAAAGAACTAATATATACTATACATGACCTTCACAAAGAACTAATATATACTATACATGACCTTCACAAAGACCTAATGTATACTATTCATGATCTTTAGAAAGAACTTCATTCGTTTTTCCATTCTTTTCCAGGTAAAATGTTTCAGTTCGGAAATTTTACTGTCATATCTTTTGTGACTTTATGACTTTTCATTTGAGAAGTCGAGGGCCAAAGCTATGAGAACGGCATCCTTCACTAACTTGATAAATTCTTAGGTTCCCTTACCAGATTCTTTTTACTCCTTCATAACGGGACAACAGTAAAATGGTTAGCTCGCTTAGCCCTTACCCCAGCAACAGCCAACTAAAATACTCGAGTGTTTGTAAGGGAGTTCCCGCCTCTGTCAGATCACTTGCCGCTCCATGCAGAGCTCTCATTACATACGCTCCCTGTAATGGGAATGGGGATACAGCCACACAGTCCATTAACTGACAATTCAATGATATAGCCGAGACTAATATATTCTGTTCAGTACTCATCAGTCTACTCGGGAGCTTGCCACCAGAGGTGCTACGGATTCATGCAGCAGCCGACAGAGATAAGTTAGACGAGCTCTACAAGCCTAGTCAATTCAAGAGGAGACATTTTCAATTCATTCCGTTTGATTGTTTCTTGGAGTTTGTTATCCCCTGTGAGTTGAAGCCCAATCCTCAGCGGGAGATTCTTCTTGCAAGGGAAATGGAATAGCTTGAGAAAAGTTGCTAATAAATCTCTCTCTTTCGGGAATCCCAATCGTTTAAACTCGCGTGCTCGCATGTGAGGTGACTCATCCCCGACCAGCCAAGAAGTAGCAACGCTCTTGCACCGCCACATCAGCAGTGGGGGGAGGGGGATGCTTGTAATTGCATCACGATGAGGATGAATACCCTATCGTGACAGCCTGTTGTCCTGATCAACGTGACTTTGGCGGTGATGTTCTACACCTTTTCTACCAACAGGGTCATTGATAGGGTGTCCCAGCGGAAAGGGTCATAGATGAGGTGTCCCAGCGGATTACCCAAATTGGCGTTTCCTTGGCTGGACCAGTCTCATGGTTTCCATCATTATCTCAGAACAAGTCATCTAACTGGTGGTGTTGTGGCTTTCTCATGTTTATGATGTGCAGAGTCTTTTTATTTTGTTGCATTCTAGAAGTTTCTAACTAGGAATCATTGCTCACTCTTAAATGAAATTTTTGACATGCTTAGGCATTTTTGCAGCCTGTTAGTCAAAGTCCATAAACTTTTTGCATCGCTCGGGTGGGTTAAGTCACAGTCTTACCGTGGCACTCTATACCTGCATTTGTTCTCTAAATAGCATCTGTAGAGATTGAGTTTTTCACATTTGATTAACTGTCGTATTTGCTCACCTGAGGTCGCTCTAGATTTAATTTCTCATATCAACTACGACCGAATTTTCTTCCCCCAGTGCACGTCACAAAGCAGCCGTGCAATTCAAGCTGGCTTTGAATGGCTGTTTAGGTACAGCCTTCGGCAAAGAAAACGGAACACTGGGGCGTAAAAAGCTCGGCAATCGATAGTCGGATTCAAAAGATTTTGAATGCTGCCCTAGACGAGCGACTAATCGATACTCCCGGCCCACAAGCAGGGCTACTGTGTCCACCACCCAGCCAAGGTGTGACCAGACTAAAAGAGCACTTGGGGTGGTTCAGTAGGTGTCATGAGATTTGCAGCCGCATCCAGTCTAACAATCCGCAGCACAATATATTTGATACGACTTTCCACCAGCACATTTTGCTGACTGCCAGACCATAGTGGGTTACCTACCCATTACAATAGTGGGTTACCTACCCATCACAATAGTGGGTTACCTACCCATCATAATAGTAGGTTACCTACCCATCGTAATAGTAGGTTACCTACCCATCGTAATAGTAGGTTACCTACCCATCTGGCAACATCGAAAGAGAATAGTTCGTCTCACCTACAACTACCTAGTAGGTATCAATACTTTAGCTGATGTAACATTAAACACAGGCTGCAGCGCCGAAACAGCATCACACAGGCTGCAGCACCACATGTACATCCCCAGGCAGCAGAAGCACACAGGCTGCAACACCGCCTGAACAGCCCCAGGCAGCAGCACGCGGGCTGCAGCACCGCCTGCACAGCCCCAGGCAGCAGCACGCGGGCTGCAGCACCGCCTGCACAGCCCCAGGCAGCAGCACGCAGGCTGCAACACCGCCTGCACAGCCCCAGGCAGCAGCACGCAGGCTGCAACACCGCCTGCACAGCCCCAGGCAGCAGCACGCGGGCTGCAGCACCGCCTGCACAGCTCCAGGCAGCAGCACGCGGGCTGCAG
>SDVV010007167.1:0-17949 GCA_016164225.1 Gammarus roeselii
CTGCTGGAACTCCTCGGCTCTACTTTTCACATTCAGTCCACTCACTTTCACTACCTCTCTTCCTCCTCCCACTCGTTTGTTGCCTTTCCACTTCTGCTCCACTCTTAATCTGCCTTCCACCAGCAGATGGTCAGACACTCCTCCACCCTCCCCTCTCAACACCCGCACATCCAACAGCCTCCCCACCACTCTCCTCGATATCAGCACAAAATCCATCAGTGCTCTCTCCACCATTGCACCATGGGCCATCCTTACCCATGTATACTTGTGAATATCTCGCTTCTTGAACAAACTGTTCCCGACCACCAGCTCCTGCTCCATACACAGACCTATCAGGTTTTCTCCACTGTCATTTCTACCGGGAACGCCATACCTTACTTAACGGTATCTGTAAATTATTTGTCAGATTTTGTTTGGCTTTGGGCAGTTATGCAGGAAAAATCATTGGGCGAAAGTAGCAAAGCTTGGTTCAACTTGAATTACACCCATTGGCATCGAGGAGCAGCTTCAACGATGACCATGATACGTACTCAAAACCTGATTTTCTTCAATTTATATAATAAAAAATAATACTTTGTATCTTGTTTACAGTGCATAAGGCATAGACTTTTTTCAATAAGGCAGATAGCGCTACCACCTAGTGTGTGCCACTCTGAAGAACATACGATGACTACAGACAAATGCAAAGGTCAGAAAGATACGCATGGGTCACATTAACTTCTACGTGTGAGAAACTCATCTAGATAGAACCACGGAGCGCAAAAATCCACGGGTAACAGACACGTCTACAATATTTAGCAAGTTGTACAAGGCTTATAGAGTTATTTGCCGGAATCGTGATTGAAGTAGGGTGTTCGGTGAGTGAATGTGTTGGTGGGTAACTTGCTGGGCATGATGTGGATCCACGATCAACACACCACACATCCAGGGAATATGAGTGGAGGGGTTCGAGATTTGGTGATACTCTCAATTAGAACCACTTAGTAATGAAACAAAACTATTGAATACTTGTATGCATTTACAAATGAATTTTGATTTGGGCCTCATTTCCCCAGAGCCTCAACGTGAGTCATAATAGGCTCCCCCGTAGGGCGCGACCGTCGTTGATTCAGGTAAGTCCGCACGGCCTCGCGTGCGAAAACACTAGTTTTGTGAAGATGAAGCCAGCACACATTTCAATTGTGGCATATTCGCGTACTAGCGCGTACGAGAGAGTAAAGAGTTAATGCGTCTCTTCGTAAAATGTGTTGTTATTTCTGTGCGTAATGGGGTATACTTGGTATACGCGACTCCCAATCGTTAAATTTTTCACAAGTTCTAACCGTGTTATAATATTCTTCAACGGCTGGTCCAATCTTTCTTTTTAGAAATTATTGATGACGGAGAAAATACAAGTAGCTATATATTTAGATCTACTTGGACGTTACTTGAGAAACACTCGGAAATGATTGATGATGATGGAAGTACACCTGAGAAACATTAACATCGAAAAAAAGTGAAACATTATAGTCGAGAGTAGTAGCGGATATTAGATCCTCAAGATTAGAAAAGAGTGATTGGATTAACTATTGTGGGGAGTCAATGTTTTTTACGCTGCGAATGTCAAAGGTTTACACGGGTGTCACAGAAGGTACAGCAACTCCTAGGATGCTGAGGCCATAAAGTCCCAGCGCTTCCCGAGAGTTAGCAATAATGAGGGTCATCACAAGAAGTGCCCAGCACCGAGTCCAAAGAATTTGCAGTCGTCCATAAGATGCCGGGGGCAGTGCACCCCAACGTCTGCTGAGGGGAAGTTGATGGATATGAAAAAACGTGGATTTCATGCATGAGATCTACACTAAGTGTTGGGATTCTCATTCATTACAACAGCAAGGAGGGAAAGAATGAAGAGGAGGTAAGTCCTATAAAAGGTTGCATGAAAGAACGCAACATTTATAGTCATAATTCATCCGATTAGAGGAAATCTATGACCGGTGTGCAGCAGCTATTGAGGTAGTGGTCGGAAAGAGGTAAGTTAAAATAAATGTGAACTAACCATAAAATGCGTATGAAGAAATAAAATGTTGAGTAAATTCATGATGGGGACAACAGGAAATATAATAAAGGGTGAAGAAGATGGACGTCTGAACGGAAAAGAGGGCGTTCACCCCACCTGGTGGGCCGTGACTCCGCGCGACTCGTGAATTTACAGTTGCACAGGAGGGGGTGGGAGATCCAACCCCATTCGAGCCCGTATAACTCAACTTGTGCGACGTCGATCTCTTCCGTGAAAAAAAATCGATTCTAATCAGTCAACGATTCCAACAGGACCGAAATAAAATCACTCCAGGGCAAATCCGTGACCTTCACTATCGAATGTCTCCACACAAGTGCTACCGTAGTGCTGCAATGTTGAAAGTACCGTACTGGGTGGGACTTAATATTTTCGATTCGCTCATGAGATCAGTGAAGTGTTGAATTGTGGGTGCCACTGACTCACTTCTTCATTCTGTGGGTGCCACTACCTCACCTCTTCATTCTGTGGGTGCCACTACCTCACCTCTTCATTTTGTGGGTGCCACTACCTCGCCTCTTCCTTCTGTGGGTGCCACTACCTCACCTCTTCATTCTGTGGGTGCCACTACTTCACCTCTTCATTCTGTGGGTGCCACTACCTCACCTCTTCATTCTGTGGGTGCCACTACCTCGTCTCTTCCTTCTGTGGGTGCCACTACCTCGTCTCTTTATTCTGTGGGTGCCACTACCTCGCCTCTTCCTTCTGTGGCGCCACTACCTCACCTCTTCATTCTGTGTGTGCCACTACCTCGCCTCTTCCTTCTGTGGGTGCCACTACCTCACCTCTTCATTCTGTGGGTGCCACTACCTCGCCTCTTCCTTCTGTAGGTGCCACTACCTCACCTCTTCATTCTGTGGGTGCCACTACCTCACCTCTTCCTTCTATGAATGCCACTGACTCGCCTCTTTATTCTGTTGATGACTGACTCACCTCTTTATTCTGTTGATGCCACTGACTCACCTCGTTCGGTGCCAGATGGACGTTGACTACGACGCGCTATTAGGCCATGTCACTCTAAATATTATCCTCCTCACCTCTTCTTCCTCGTCGGAGTCTTCGCTGTCCCTCGTCTCCTCCAAGGCGAAGTCCACCACCGAGTCCGCGTCAGAATCCCCTCCGTCTTTTTGAAGCGGCTGATACAAGGACAAGACGTTTCAGGTTAACCAAAACCAGGAGTTATTTTTCTCGCTAAGCCACAACACGAGAACAAATGAATGAGAAAAAAATGAAGCAATGCTCAATGTTAGATAATTTGTGCACGAATTGTTATCGAGAGTTGTCATCACTTTTACTGAACATCGCCTCAAACCATGGAATCACACTTGCAAATGCATAGCTGTAGGATAAGGTAATAGTCACTCGTAAGGAGAATCGCCGTATAATGAGGAAGTCTACGAACGCCTAGAGGATCATACACTTGATGGCCTGCTTGTAGTGACGGCGTCTGGGGGTTCAACCCCAACGAAAGTCCCTCGACCGCCCCCCCCCCTTCATGTCGTCGTCGCATGGCCTCAACGTAGTTGCGGCCTGTGCACTTCAATGCCTCTTGCCCACTAGCAAAACAAGACACCAGTGCCGTAAGACACATTCATCGCTCTTTTTCCTATCCAAGGCAAAGTGAACTAACGCCAGCGTTCCTTCTACAAGCCGAATCAAACCGTGGTTCCAACGGATACTCAGGTCCAACTTGCGGGCGCCCATACGTGCTTCGTGTTTGTGCGAGTCAGTGATGTGGGGGCTTGGACACACTACACTTAACAATGCTCTTGTGTCCGCAACAATAGAAATATACCCCCATGGGTGGCAATTCATCAATTGCCGACCATCACACAGCACAACGACGAGGCTAAGATTGTGGTGGCGCAGAAGAGAACAGCTTTATAGTCGTGGTTGCAGGTGTGGTCGGTGGTGGCCTGTGACAACTTTACAGATACAAACACTAGGCCGAAATCCTCCAGCAAGGGGGGTTGGCTGACATCAAAGCGCACTTCACACTCTCGTACACTCACACTGGCACATCTTATCCCTTCTGCGCAAAAGGGTCCGGTCGGGAATCATGCAACACACCCTCCGGGTCATGAAAGCGGTTCGAGTTCAGTCTTCTCCACATGGGAGCCCAGATACTTGTAACACTGAACTTCTTCCAACAGCTCTCCATTTAGGAGGACACTAATTCAGCTGGCATCGGCAGTCTTCGAGCATCTCATTACTTTACTATTACCCACGTTTACTCGGAGCTTCCTCCTCTCACACAATCCACTAAACTCAGACACCAGCCTACATAGCTTCTTCTCTGAATCCGCCCCCAGCGCCGTATCATCCGCTAACAGCAACTGGCTCAACTGCCAACTCTGCCCATTCGCTTCCAACAGCTCCAAGCCCCGACCCAGCACACTCGCGTTCACCTCCCTGACCCCCTCCGTCCATATAGAGATTGAACAGCCAGGGAGACATCACGCAGCGTTGTCTCATACCCACTTTCACTGTGAATCAATCACTCACCTCGCTTCCCACTCCGACACATGCTCGGCTGCCAACATAGGAACACTGCACCGATTTCAACAGCTTTCCGCCCAATCCATACAAACGCAACGCCCTCCACAGCGCTTCCCTGTCAATCCTGTCTTAAGCCTTTTCCAGATCCATGAAGGCCAAGAACACATAAATTCCCATTGCAAGGCACTTCTCATAGTCCTGTCTCACTGCAAAAATCTGATCGGCACACCCTCTACCACTCCTAAAGCCACATTGTTCCTCTCCAATTATGCAATCCGTACATTCTCTAATTCTTATTGATCAGCACTCTCTCATACAACTTTGCGACCACACACAACAAACTGATACCTCTTGAGCTGCAGCATTCATTTTTATCGCATTTGCCCTTATACAGCGGGACAATGCAGGCACTGCCACTCAATCGGTACCACGCCCGCCACACAACAAATGTTGAGTGGTCTCATCAACATTCGACAATCGGTATTCCATTCTTTTCAGGCACTCAAGTCGCAACGCCATCCAAACCAGGGGCTTGCTCTGCTTTCATCACCTCCACCGCCTCCTGCACCTCTTCCCTAGTAATGTCCGCAACAAGTCTCTCCAAAAAACGGCATCCGCGCACCACCACCCACCGCAACAATGTCAGCCTCTGTCGTCCTCGACATTCAACAATTCATCAAAATACTCGGCCCACTTTTACCGTACACCACCACTTTCCGTCAACAACTGGCCGTTTCCATCATTCACCGCCTCCTTCTTTCCGGTCTCTCCCTTCCTCACTCTCTTAATCTCTTTCCAGAACATCTTTGTTCTCCTCAAAATTCTGGCACAACTGTCTGCCCCACTTGGCATCAGCGTCCCTTTACCTCCACTCGCTTTACCTCCTTTATAGTCTCCTTATAGTTGTCATAGGCCACCACCGACTTTGCCTGCAACCACTCCTCAAAAGCTCTTCTCTTCTGCGCCACCGCCAGTTTGACTTCCTTGTTCCACCACTCGCAGCCCTTCCGTCTGCACCTGCTCACACGTTGCACACCACACACATTTCTCGAACATCTCTGAATGTCTTCTTCCTTTCCTCCTCCACATCTTGCAGGACCTGCTCTCTTACGTTGTCAAATTCCTCCCTCAACACCCGCTGGAACTCCTCCGCTCTGCCTTTCTCATTTAGCTCTCTCACGTTTACTACCTCTCTTCCTCCTCCTACTCTTTTATTCCTCTTTCGCCTATGCTCCACTCTCAATCTTCCTTCCACAAGCAGATCGTCAGATACTCCTCCACCCTATCCTCTCAACACCCAAACATCCAACAGCGCCCCCACCACTCTCCTCGAAATCAGCACAAAATCTATCAGCGCTTTCACCACCACTGCACCGTTCGCAATCCTTACCCATGTGTATTTGTGGATATATCGCTTCTTGAACAGGCGGTTCTCCATGCATAAACCTATGAGGTTTTCTCCAGTGTCATTCCTACTAGGAACGCCATACCTCCTTATCACATTATCCCCTACTGCATCTCCCACTCTCGCATTAAGGCCGCCCAGAACAACCACGTTGAATTGACTTCCATAACTCTCAATACACTCGCTCAAGCCAGTCCAAAATTTCTTCTCTCCTTCTCGCTCCTCTCGCTACCAGGTCCGTATGCACTCACAAAAACAAATTTTTCTACGCTAAACATTACTTTTACTCACATCAATCTTGAGGACCCCTCTTTCCACCACTCCGTAACGCTACTAGCCAGTCGATCACTCAATAACAACACCACACCTTCTCGTGCCCAACCTTTATCCACGCCTGACTTCCTTCCACTTACCACTCCAAACTCACACTCGCCCTTACCCTTTAGCTAAGTCTCACTCATCGCCGACATATCTAACTTCCTCCTCGCAAATGTCTCACCAATCTTACCTCTTCGCTTCATTTGTACTACAACCACGCACATTCAGCGACCTTAACAATAGGGTTCGGAGAAGCGTGAGCCTCTCTTCCCTCCGCTCGTCCTGCCGTCTTCAAGGGAAAATTAATACAGAGGAGGGGATTCCTAGCCTACTCGCCCCACCCCTTATTAGTCGCCTCTTACGACACGCAGGGGTTACGGTAGCAGTATTCTAACCTTCCAAAGAGAAAAAGAGGTAAAACTGAGGTGAGGAGAGCAAAGAGGGACGCTAGGAAGAGTAGGCGGCTGTGCAAGAACTTTGAGGAGAACAAAAACAGGCGGTTGCGTTGGAGAGTCGTGATGTACGGAAGAGATTTACAAGTGTAAGAAGACAACAACAGGTCTTTATGCCTAAACTAGGTTGCCTTTAGATAGATTAGATTAGAGTGACGAGGCTTTCTAGCGCGTTGGAGCAATCATCCTTCTGGCGCCGAATGTCAACCCAGCAAACAGTGCTGCATCATGTTTGTCTTTGTTTTCCTCGTCTTTTTTATCTTCGAGTTAGGTTTAGGTCCTGTGGCACCCGTCTATGGAATGTTCGGGTGCCACAGGATGTACAGGAACTCCTAAGATGCTGAGGCCATATGGTCATAGCACTCTCCGGTTGGCAGTAAGGAGGAATAACACACTACCTACCTTGCTTCAGAGCCCCAAGGGTCCACAGTAGTCCTTAGGTACCGGGCTAGGCGCTCCAACACCTGTTGAGGGGGAAGATGAAGAAGAGACAGAAAACGGGGATCCCATGCATTAGATCTACACTAGGTGTAGGGAATTTCGCGCATGAGAACAGAAAGAATGGAAAGAAGAAGGAATAGTCGTAGAAAAAGGTTGCATGAAAGAAAGAGCGCAACTTGACTGTCATTTGCCACCCGAAAGGAGAATAGTTAGAACCGGTATGTGTATGCTTGAGTGTGCGTGTCTGTGTGCGTGCGTGTGTATGTGTGTGTTTCTGGGCAACGACAACTGGGAGAGTTGTTAAGAAGAAGTCTGAGACAAGTTGAAGGACATTTGAACTAAACATAAGATGCAAATGAGGTAAATAAAAGTTAAACAAATCAAGATGGGAAGAAAAGGAGAGACAGTGAAGGGTGAAGAAGTGGGGAGACTGAAGGGAAATAAGTGTGTTCACCCCCTCCAGTTGGACCGTGACTCCATGCGGCCCGTGAACCTAACAGATGCCTAGGGGGGTTGCCTTTTGATAGCAAGAGGATAAGTTCTGAAGTAGAACGTCTAGGAGCGCTTTGTGTCATTTCTATTTTTAAAACATCAAGGGAACGGTTTAGCTATTTAACGGCGATGTATGTAGAATTGATCAGGCCATGACTATAACGCTTCGATTGTATTGCTGTTTTCCACCTCCGTAGGGAGTTTATTCCAACAACTCAATACGTGAAGAAATTGCACGTGATGTCGAGTAAGAAACACTTCCCAACGATTTTGAATCCATTAGTCATCGTGGGTTGAGTATTTTAAAGCGATGCTGAATGCCGAGGAAAAGCCTCTGGTTTGGACCGCGTTGCGGCTGAGTGCCTAGAGAAGGGTGGAGTAACATTAGTGGAAAAGCTTATGACGATACTGAATCTGTGTTTTGTATCGGCCGTGTGCCGATCGAGTAGCGCAATGCTGGCATTTTTCTGTTGTATAAGGGCAACTGAGATGAAAAACAAATGCCGCGGCTCCAGGAGAATAAGTTTGTAAGTTGTCGGTAAGTTGTACGGGATAGTGCTAGATTAGATGCGAGTACAAAGCTTTCTAGTGCACTGGAGTCAATGTCCTTCCTAGAGAGTGCTAATCAAGAGGATTAGAGACGGTACGGATGGTGCGATTAGTGAGATCAGTGTACCTAGATTCAGGAGTGGTAGAGGGTGTGCTGATCAGATTTTTACAGTGAGACAAGTCGGTGAACCGTAGCTTGCAAAGGGCAAGTATGTGTTCTGGGCCTTCATGAGCCTGGAAAAACGCCTATGATAGGGTCGACAGGGAGGCGTTGCGGTGGGTCTGTTACTGTCGATCACGTCAAGACGTCGTGCCCAGCTATAGCATCGGGTGGGCTCAATCATAACATCACGTCGGTGCGTGATCTATGGAAGCGTCCGCGAGACATTAGGATTCTCAGGATATAGGTCTAATTTAGGGTCGACACAGGCCATGAAATTCCGAACATGCACATGTCAGTGGGGATCCAGGATTCATGGTTGTGCGCCGGTCGTGGCTCTTCTATCGCACAAGAAGCTGGAGCTAGGCAACAACGAGATACTCACAGCCACTTCGAATTCCTCTTCTTCTCGCTCGATTTCCGCCATTCGTTTCTTGAAAGCGTCTTTCCTCTTCTGACTCGACCCGCTGGATTTGTTTAATCTGCGCGATGAAGTGAAAACGATTTGTATTGTGAATTAAATGATTAGTTTGGTGATGTTAAGAAGCTGGGTCGATCAGGCATGTTTATGACTACCCTAGAACGTGCCCTTGATACATCACGATATTTCTGTTCTTCGAACATAGCACTGATTTGAGGATATATTAAAACATTTTACACTTCACATAAGTGTGTGTGTACGTTTGTATATGTATGGGTTATGGAGGGGTACACAGGAGTTCAGGCATCGCGTAGTATCGGTACCATCCCTTCCTATGCTGACGCACCCACTCCACTAGCTAGAGAGAAAAGGATGGCTCACCTTCGCTCTACTTCGGGGTCGCGCGCGAACTTCTTGTTGGTGAAGAGCGAAGCCACTCTCTGGTCCATAATGACGTCCTCTCCGTGATCGGCGATGATCTGTTCCCTGAGGTCTTCGTTGACCAGTACAGGAGCCTGTATAGGAAGAGGGGTAGCTTAGTGGAGGAAACCGAAAAAGGCAGGGGTTATTTGATGGAACGAATCTCCAGTAGTATATTACAAGAAAATACGAACATATAGTGCAAGGTGTTCATGATACTGAATATACCAATTCCGATGCAATAATTCAACAAAATAACTGTTCTCAGTGCTATATATAAATATATATATTTAGCTATCTAAAAATCATGAAAAGAGCAGGTTTCACCCAGAAAACAGCTATATTGGCTAGTTACTTCAACAAACAAAACACAATTTTTTTAACGTCCAAAATATTATTACCAAGTTTTGGGCGTAATATTCAAGAATGGAAGAGTTTTTGCTACGCATACCAGCAGAGAGGCAGATGAACCGAGTCCACCTGCTTGACATGATGAAATTGCACAATATATAGTATTCCCAAAGAAACTACGCAAACAGATAGTCTACCCAAGCAAGATATCAATTTGAACGCTGAGTGACCCAACGCACCTTATTATTAGTCTTTATCTTGATAGTGTTCTGGTCTGCAATGGTCTCCTTAAGCTTCTTCTTGACAACATTCTCCGGCTTGACAGGGTTGGCGAGCTGCTTTGCCTTGTTGTAGGTGACCGTGCTGATATAGTAACCGTGCATCACCGCGCGCAGCATGCTCGATCCTGTCGGGCAGAAGACGCATATGCAGTGTTTCGTTATTCATTAAAATATCCAGGACTGTTTAGACGTGTCAATGATGGTTTCAAAATTCGGCGCAATATTTTCCCTTGCAATATAGAAAATTCGACTAATAGGGGCAACAACGCATTGCACTGCAGGGAACGCCTTCCAAGTAACATGCACAGAAGCAACAAGATAAGGTTAGAGTGACAGGGCTTTCTAGGGCTTGGCGTCGTGGTTTTTCTGGCACCGTACATCAAACCAGCAACTTGAGTCATCGACAAGTTATCGTCTGACTCTTGAGTTCGTTTCGGCTCATGGCATGATTGTGGATAAGGGAAGGTCAAAATAGTGTTTTATTCAAAATAAGTAAGATGTTGTGACCCTCGGTGATAGAGGAACCTATCGGCAGGCAAGACGAGATGTCATCAATTCGTAATAGATTTGATTTCGGCCAAGAGATCTACTTCTCGAAAGTATCTGAGAAGTGGTTCTCCACTGAATTGCTTCTGAGGGAATTCGGAAAGCAGTAAACGGAGCGTATTAGTTGAGTCAAGGGACAGGCTTATTGGAAAGTGAGTGGGTCGGCATTCCGTTCAGGTTGGAAAGTTCTGCTAAATCATGGGCGATTGTAAGAGGGACAAAGAAGCCCATGCAAAATGGAGGCGATGACGTCTCCATTAGATGTTTGTTCGTTAGTCTGCTATATCCAGTTCTGAACCGGCAGATTCTGATTTCAGTCAAGGGGCCCAGGGTGATGGTGTGACATTGATCGTGCGTAATTCATGTCTGAGGGAAACATTCGATGATTCTATGTTCAGCTGGGTCAGGCGTCATTGCAGTCCGCCGCGCCACATATCATCCGCCGGCTTATTATCCTAAATCCCATAATGGACCGAAACCCCGTAGAAACTACCATGCTTATGCCTCAGTGATTAGCGTAAAAGCAAGCTCAAGAGTGGCGAAACAACGAGAAGGCAATTGTTAAATGTTTCCATGGTGTAAAGTGCGCAAGGCAAACCCGCAAACATGTAGATATTGGCATATTGGAGGGTATTTGCCACTGAGAGGGCGTCGGCGATAGTCGCGAGTACCATAGCAAAAACTGGAGATAATGGCGCGAGTCTCCTAGCGCCGACACGCTTGGAAAGTACCGCTGCACAGACCACAGCATCGTCGCCCTTTGATCCATCCGCGATGATATGTTAGCCATCTGCCCTCAGCGAGGACATTCTCGCATGAGCTTTAAAGAAAATATTATACTTTGGGGTGCAACATCTGCTGTATTTGGTATATGTCAGATGAGTATCGATCTCGCAAGAGAGGGACGCTGTGAAAATAAAAAGAAGCGAAATTTTGAATGGTACCTACTATCGGATTGTAGTACATGTAGGGAAAGTAATGTGAACAAGACGACGCTTCCATAGTCAAGTTTGGACCAGGTGAGTGTACGGTAAAGGCGTTATGATAATGGTCTGACTGCTTCCCCGGGTGAAATGCGACACGATCCGAAGAATGATCAATCGATGTGTACACCTATAGTCTATTTTGAGTCACTTCACGTGGCATTTCCAAGTTAGTTTCTGGTCGAATATCAGTCCTAGAAAACGGACTGCGGGTAGGAATGGAATCCTTCGACCAAGACAGTAGGAAGAAGACTTTATAAATCAGCATTACGGCATAGAGTAAAACTTCTTTCGCGCCGGATGAACCAAGAACAGAAAATCAACTAGGATACGCAAATAGGTTGGCAGAGGAGGAAAATTTTCGTAAGCCGCTTCAACCCTCGCAGGACCGTATCACCATAAATGGTTTTCCCCAGATACATTTTTTAATATCAAGCCCACGTAAATGAAAGACATACCATTCGATTCGTCTTGCAAATGCGGTTCTTTTGAGCTATGTGGAAATTATATAGATTAGAGTGTCAAAACTTTCTAGTGTGTAAGTTACATAGGGTAAAAATTAGGGGCTACGGAGTCCAAAAACCACCTTCTGTAATGATTTTTTTTTCCTCTCAAATTTTGGACTAGATCAAATAAAATCAATTGGCTTCAAAACTATTAGTCGTACACAGCTTCCAAAGGCATCGCTGAATTTGTCGTGAAATCGAACTTTATTAGGAGCTACTCATTTTGATCTAATTAGGCATTTATGCCACCACACCATTGACTTTTTCGACCGAAAATATAAACACTTTTTTTTTAGTCATGAATAGGGAATTCGAATCAAACCTACTAACTTGACGCAAAATCTCTTGTTGAACCAATTGTAGCTTGTTTTCTTACAAAAAAAAACAGAACAGATTGCATTATTCCAACTACTAGCTATAGTAATCCAGCTACATGCAAAGATGCAAACACTATATTTGAGAGTCAACATATTTTTAACCAAAATTTCATATTTTACAATGTTTTTACAAATATTCCAAAAACTAAGAGCAAAACTACTTAAACCTTATATGTTTTTGCTCCTGTCATTTTCCATCGAACCAGCATTATTCCAGGCTTGATAGAAGATTTAGGGCACTTACAAGCTATTAGGGCTAAAACTTGATTAAATTCCTACATATTGCTTAAAAATGTAAAAAAAAAAAACATTTTTGGTGATTATTTTCTAATATTATATCAACTTATTGATTTTTTTGGAGTAGTAATAAATATTATTACCATTTACATAAGTCTATGCTTGAAAATTCAATAGAATGCCTATTACATTATTCCCTATCTTTCATTAACAAACTCTCTAAGTCAACTTTGTCAACTTTGCAAAATATATATATGCATAGATTTATTTTTGAAATTTTATATAAAAGTTGTTCATGTCCCATCACTCTAACTCTAACCGTTTCTTTCAATATCGTATAACATATCCCCACCCAGCACGCATTTACAAAAAAATGCCGGTCCTGCGAGGGTTAAGGAATAGCTACAGAACAACAAATATTGTCTAGAAATGTAGCATAACAAGGATGATCGCCGGATCAATAAAACCCAATGCTAGCTAGCATGGCACGAGCTATCAATTGTGTGACTAACCAATGAGGTCTCTGAGCCCAAGCTCTGTGAGGTCCTCAGCCGTGACAAAAGTGAAGTCGTCGAACTGCGCCGCCACGCCCGAGGTGTCGTCCTCATCCATCTCTTCTGTCATGGCGTCCAGGTGGGCGCACCATGAGGGGGCGGGGCCTAGGCTCTGAGGGCGTAGTCAACTATTAGTAAAGAGGCGGAGCCAGAGTGCAACGAGCGCGTGAAGAGCACGATTAGATTTGTACAGATTAGATTAGGTTAGTGATAAGGGTGAATGGGCTCACGGAAAGCACCATTAAGACTTTCGTGAGTCGAGTGATAACGGTGAAAATCTAAACGAACGATACATTTAAAATTCAAGATCTACAAGCCTAACAGAGTGGAATGGAAATCTATAGCTCAAATATTGGTGTTATTAAAATAAACTGAGCCAAGTTGAAGCTCCTTAAGTGAAACACTTTTTCATCCATGACACAAACAAACGTGGTTTGGAGTTATCAGGGTTTAAAATAAACATATTTGATACTCATCACACATGGCAACGATAGACTAGAGTGATGAAGTTCACTAGACCCATGTTCAGGTGAGATCCAACGCTACGGGACAACTGTTGGCAATGTCCTACTCACGGGGATAAAATAGGCCTTCATTCTCTTGTCTTCAGCAGCAAAGAAAGCCAACCCAGTTCCGGGTACCACAGCCATGTCGTTGAAGTCCGAGTCTCCCTCAAAAGATGTTACCGGTTTGCCCTGAAATGAGAAAGATATTAAATAACAAGTACCCACAGGTATGCATCGATAGCAATTGAAAATTTTTGCTAGCAACCTTGAACTATTCAACCCGACATCCTCTAACATATATACTCGGAGAAACAAGACTCGACTTTGCAGGGAAGCACATCGTGGGTTCAATCTATCCCAAGACTGAGGCGTGATTGCTGCTCCTGACATCAGTTTACACAATCAGACTGAGGTGTGATTGCTGCTTCTGACATCAGTTTACACAATCAGACTGAGGTGTGATTGCTGCTCTTGACATCAGTTTACACAATCAGACTGAGGTGTGATTGCTGCTCCTGTAATCAATGTATACAATCAAACAAAGGTGTGAATGCTGCTCCTGTCATCAGTTTACGCAATCAAACTGAGATGTGATTGATGCTCCTGTCATCAGTTTTCACAATCAGACTGAGGTGTGATTGCTGCTCCTGTCATCAGTGTACACAATCAAACGAATGTGTGATTGCTGCTCCTGTCATCAGTGTACACAATCAAACAAAGGTGTGATTGCTGCTCGTGTCATCAGCTTACCAGAACCCCCAAACCTTTGCATCAGACCCATTAGAGTGTCGACTCTCAGTGGTTTACAGATCCACCATAACACTTCCTCCCCAATCCCGTTCTTTTTGTCTCAGCCTGTAATGAAACGCGTTGCAGCCCCATGAAACGGAAGGACATTACGAAACACTCGCCAGACCTGGCGCAGCATTACCTACTCCTATCATGGCTCAGCTGCCTCATCCTTCTATCATGAGCGTTGTTTGGAAACCTCGGAAAATGGAAAGACATCACAAATATATGCCCAATTTGGTGCCGGCATATCTTTCTCACTGTTTCTTACCCTTAGCCTACAACAAATACAATGTAACCCCCTAGAACAGGAGGGAAGAGCAAATCCACGTCAGACACAGTTTAATGTCCTTCCCTAACATTGTTTTGGACCCTTAGCCTTCAACAAAAAACATTGCAACACCCTAGAACAGGTGGGAACAGCAAATTCACGTCAGACACAGTTTAATGTCCTTCCCTCACATTGTTTTGGACCCTTAGCCTTCAACAAAAAGCATTGTAACACCCTAGAACAGGAGGGAACAGCAAATTCACGTCCGAGACAGTTTAATATCATTTCCTCACATTGTTTTGGTCCCTTAGCCTACACCAAAAAGCATTGTAACATCCTAGCACAGGAGGGAACAGCAAATTCACGTCCGACACAGTTTAATATCCTACCCACACGTTGTTTTGACCTCTATACCGCCAACAATAAGCATTGCAACCCCTTGAACGTCAGACCCCGCGAAGGCATCTCCTCCTCACATTGTTCTGGTCCCATATCTTGACTATGCTGGGGGCCATGGAGAACACGTTGCCCGACGAGTGGAAGTGGAGTGCCTTGATGGGGCTCCGGACCCGGTGGTCGCGGATAAAAGTGGGCCGAGCGTTCCTGATGTCATACATCAAGATCTGACAAGTAAACAGGCAAATTTTGGATACGAGCGTAGAAGAGTGTTTAAAATAGTGGAACAAAGAATGCTACTTCAGTATTCTGGAATGATCAAAGCTCATTGGATTAATATAAGACAGGATAGTCATCAGATAATGCGATATAGAGCTCTAACATACGAGAAGTGATGTATAATACAGACATATCAACATAATTATTTCATCATACCAGGCCTATTTGACAAAATAGGAGAGACGATTGTGACGAAAAGGAATGGCTAACAGGAAACCCAAGAAACGTTCCTCACAAAACCGAAAGCGGTCACCAAGAGGCACGATAAAAGAATGACATTATGAAGTCAGCACTCATCCTCCCATGGCATGCTTCTCAACTCACCAGCCCTGTCTGGTTGCCGACCGCCATAGTGAAGGGTCCATTATATTCTAAAGCGGTGATGCGAAGGTCAGTTCCTGACTTTAGAGGATCATCACATCTGGAATAAACAAAAGATATGATGATTATGACCATCATTATAGGGAAGATATAGTCTAATGCACAATCTTATCCTTTGCACACTACTGCCTAGCAAATTCTGCAAGACAATGGCTGCCAAGCAGAACTTGTAAGACCGCTTTTGAAAAAAATCACTGAACAAGGATAGGGAGAGATCCAACTTTAAGCATCAAGCGCATAACAAAATCAAGCAGTGCGGTATCATTAAGGATAAGCTATCACGAGTTTTGACAAGTAGCACCCGCCGGTGTTCAAACCAATGTCAGAAGCTCAAATCACGCACCCTTCTCTACGTCTCCCTGATCCGATGAAGTGCAAAACCAGACACAAGTCAATGGCACACTCTACTCTCAGTCTCACAGTCTCATCAGGTAGCATGCAGAACTCACAAATGCCGCGCCATACACCACACAATCCTCATCGTGTGACGTGCATAATTTTCCACACGTCCCTGCCACACCCTACTCCACACTTGCCTCGCCGTTTGACGTGAATGTATAGACATACAGCCGTTTCCTTCTAGTTAGGAGGGTGGCTAAGTTAGGCTGACACGGGGGGGGAAGGCGCCCAATCTCCCTGCCACAAGACCGCCGTGTCCATGCCGAGGCTCGAACTCGCGACACGCAGCACCAGAGGCTGACATTGCAGTCGGACACGCTAACCACTCGGCCACGGCCACGTGCATAACTGACCACAACTCCATACCATGCCCTACAGCACGCCAGCCCTTTTGTGAGGCGTACACAACTGATCAAAGTCCATGCCGCACCCTAGACCGTCTTTTTGCCTCTCCAGGTGGTGTGCACAACTGGCCACAGGTCCATGCCACACCCTGGTCCGCCTTATTGCCTCTCCAGGTGGTGTGCACAACTGGCCACAGGTCCATACCACACCCTGGTCCATTTTTTAGCCTCTAAAGGTGGTGTGCACCCTGCTTCTGTCTCCCTGCCTCTCAAGGAGGTGAGCATAACCAACCACAAGTCAATGCCCTACCCGGCTTAAGTCTCTCTGCCTCTCCTGGCGGTTTGTATAACTGACCACAAGTCCATGTAACAGCCTTTCTCCTTCCCTGTCTTACCGTGTGGCGTGCTCTATCATATGACTCCCGCAGTCGAGTGTGGCGGCTTTGCGGCGCTGGCGAGGGTCCCACACTTGCACGTGGCCGTCGTCGGTGCCGCAGGTCAGCAGCCCGTGGTGGCGGTTGAAGTGCAGTCTAGGGATGGATACATATGAAAATATTGATTTGCCACCATATTTCATTACTGACTGATTCATTCTTTAAACATCATGTGTTTTTAGTTATTTGGGAAATATCTAAAAAAAATATATATATATTTGGAATGAAGTTAAATATGTGTCACCCACACTACAAAGTATCAGAATAACAAGTTGTAAAAACATGATTGAAGAAAAATTATAGATTCCTTAGCAGTCGAGATGCCAAACACTCAAGAAACTCAATCATCCAAACAGCTGAAGTTGTGCTTCTAGGTATCCAACAGTTTTATGTTCAAATGAAACATCCACCTCTGCTAATTGAAACCAATATTTCAGTTTCCATTATGAAAATGTTCACAGAGAAAACCTACAATAACTGTAGAGTATGCAAATTTCAGTGGAAAAAATTAGAGTACCAAGGCTTTCTAGTGCAGTGGAGTCAATGTCCTTCTCTTCTTGAACGAATTCAAGTTGAATAATCACCATTAAAGGAAAACATTCAAAGCACGCCCATCAGCCTTGATCTGGCATCACCAGAATGCGAGATCAAGGCACTAACCACTAGACTATGAACACAGCAAGTTGAGCTACAAGTTGTTGTGGGTAGCTATCACTGAGTTCATGTCCAGCTCAATGACCTGCTTGACTAATATATAAGACACAGATACTGTAATGAAAATGTTCAGAGAAGTTCTACAATAACTGTTGGGTATGCAAATTTCAGTTTTATGCCTACACTAAATATAAACAGATAACTGAACCAATCATCTTACTTGTTAACTCCCTTTGTATTTGCATCAAATGAATTGAGGAAACGTCCTTGGAACAAATTCAGTCGGTATATTTCATAGCTGGAAAAAAAAATCGACAGGTTAGTTTTGTGAGTAGCGAAGAATGGTAAAAAATTGCTACTAACTCTATAAATAAATATAAATATGTATATATATTTATATACACATATAGCTATACATGTAGCTATACATATAGCTACACATATATATATA
>SDVV010007168.1:0-17949 GCA_016164225.1 Gammarus roeselii
AAGCACGTCCTCCTTATGGTCGCCATTTAGAGAGTAATGACCAAGCCATTCCTCCATATGGTCGCCATCGAGAGAGTAATAACCAAGCACGTCCTCCATATGGTCGCCATCGTGAGAGTAATGACCAAGCACGTCCTCAGTATGGTCGCTATCGAGAGAGTAATGACCAAGCACGCCCTTCCTATGGTCGCTATCGAGAGAGTAATGACCAAGCACGTCCTCATTATGGTCGCCATTGAGAGAGTAATGCCCAAGCACGTCCTCCTTATGGTCGCCATCGAGAGAGTTATGACCAAGCACGTCCTCCTTATGGTCGTCATCGAGAGAGTAATGACCATGCGCGTCTTCCCTATGGTCGTCATCGAGAGAGTAATGACCAAACACGTCCTCCTTTTGGTCGCCATAGAGAAAGTAATGACCAAGCACGTCCTCCTTATGGTCGCCATTGAGAGAGTAATTACCAAGCACATCTTCATTATGGTCGCCATTGCGAGAGTAATAACCAAGCACGTCCTCTTTATGGTCTCCATCGATAGAGTAATGACCAAGCGCGTCCTCCTTATGGTAGCTATCGAGAGAGTAATGACCAAGGGCGTCCTCCTTATGGTCGCTATTTGCGAGAATGACGACCAAGCCCATCCTCCTTATGGCCGCTATTGCGAGAGTAATGACCAAGCACGTCCTCCTTATGGTCGCCATCGTGAGAGTAGTGACCAAGCCCGTCCTCCTTATGGTCGCCTAAGAGAGTCATGACCAAGCCCGTCCTCCTTATGGTCACCTAAGAGAGTCATGACCAAGCACGTCCTCATTATGGTCGCCATTGCGAGTGTAATGACCAAGCACGTCCCCCTTGTGGTCGCCATCGCGAGAGTAATGACCAAACACATCCTCCTTATGCTAGACATCGAGAGAGTAATGACCAAGCACGAACTCCTCTTGGTCGATATCGAGAGAGTAATGACCAAGGGCGTCCTCTTTATGGTCGTAATCGAGAGAGTAATGACCAAACACGTCCTCCTTATGGTCGCCATCGAGAGAGTAATGACCAAGCACGTCCTCTTTATGGTCTCCATCGAGAGAGTCATGACCAAACACTTCCTCCTTCTGGTCGCCATCGAGAGAGTAATGACCATGCACGTCCTCCTTATGGTCGCCATCGTGAGAGTACTGATCAAGCACGTCCTCCTTATGGTCGCCTAAGAGAGTCATGACCAAGCACGTCCTCCTTATGGTCGCCTAAGAGAGTCATGACCAAGCACGTCCTCATTATGGTCGCCATTGCGAGTGTAATGACCAAGCACGTCCCCCTTGTGGTCGCCATCGCGAGAGTAATGACCAAACACATCCTCCTTATGGTAGACATCGCGAGAGTAATGACCAAGCACGAACTCCTCTTGGTCGCTATCGAGTGAGTAATGACCAAGGGCGTCCTCCTTATGGTCGTAATCGAGAGAGTAATGACCAAGCACGTCCTCCTTATGGTCGCCATCGAGAGAGTTATGACCAAGCACGTCCTCCTTATGAACGTCATCGAGAGAGTAATGACCATGCGCGTCCTCCCTATGGTTGTCATCGAGAGAGTAATGACCAAAAACGTCCTCCTTATGGTCGCCATAGAGAAAGTAATGACCAAGCACGTCCTCCTTATGGTCGCCATTGAGAGAGTAATGACCAAGAACGTCCTCATTATGGTCTCCATCGATAGAGTAATGACCAATCACGTCCTCCTTATGGTAGCAATCGAGAGAGTAATGACCAAGGGCGTCCTCCTTATGGTCGCTATTGCGAGAGTGACGACCAAGCCCGTCCTCCTTATGGCCGCTATTGCGAGAGTAATGACCAAGCACGTCCTCCTTATGGTCGCCATCGTGAGAGTACTGACCAAGCACGTCCTCCTTATGGTCGCCTAAGAGAGTCATGACCAAGCCCGTCCTCCTTATGGTCACCTAAGAGAGTCATGACCAAGCACGTCCTCATTATGGTCGCCATTGCGAGTGTAATGACCAAGCACGTCCCCCTTGTGGTCGCCATCGCGAGAGGAATGACCAAGCACATCCTCCTTAAGGAAGACATCGAGAGAGTAATGACCAAGCACGAACTCCTCTTGGTCGCTATCGAGAGAGTAATGACAAAGGGCGTCCTCCTTATGGTCGTAATCGAGAGAGTAATGACCAAGCACGTCCTCCTTATGGTCGCCATCGAGAGAGTAATGACCAAGCACGTCCTCCTTATGGTCGTCATCGAGAGAGTAATGACCAAACACGTCCTGCTTATGGTCGCCATCGAGAGAGGAACGACCGAGCACGTCCTCCTCATGGTCGCCATCGAGAGAGTAATGACCAAGCACGTCTTCCTTATGGTCGTCATCGCGAGAGTAATGACCAAGCACGTCCTCCTTATGGTTACCATCGAGAAAGTAATGACCAAGCACGTCCTCCTTATGGTCACCATTGCGAGAGTAATGACCAAGCACGTCCTCCTTATGGTCACCATCGCGAGGGTAATGACCATTAGGCTCTGTTTCCTCCTCACGTTATCGCAATATTTTGCGCCGTTTATACTCCCATCTCCGTCCACTCAACGCACCGCAAGCGCCGCTTACGACAGGCGGGACCCTGGGCCGGATCAACACACCCTGAGGGATGACACTCTCAGCAGACCTGACAGAGCTAATCCATTACCAGTTCATTATGAGGTTGAGCTGGTAAATTGTAATCATGACCCACCAACTGGGGCTTGCAGTTATGAAACAGTCGGAAGTCTAATCAGGTTTGGCGTGGATTAGAAGAAAAAGCATTTTAAATAATATATTTATCAGCATTACTTTTGCAGCTGCAACAAATTATTGTTTAATGTACCTCTGAACTCTTCATTGAGGATGCCAAAAATATTAATGTCCCTCAACTTGCAAGGTCCGTTTCTTACCAATTAAAAAGAGTTAATAATGATACTAAAATAACGTAGCAGAAAATGTAAATGTCTAAGATTCGGCAAGTCTCTTTAATTTATTATGACAATGGAAAAACCAAATGAACGTGATTAGTTAAAAAAATATTCAGTTCATTCGAAATACATGGCTGAGTATTTTGAAGAGTTGTAGAATGTTGACGATAACAAAGAGGCTAATATTGATGCTCTGGCAAAGAACACTGTTGCGGGTAATACTAAGGAAGAGGTGCCGGAGGAAGTGATCGCAAGAAAGCCCTTGGTTGGTCGGCATCGAGGCTGAGGCGTTGCTGGCGCTCCTTTAGATCCGCTGCCACGTGATACGGTGATTGAACTTGCGGGTGCAAAAATGAGGCAGACTTCATGACGTGCTTGGCCATGTCGAGCGCGCCCATGCACTCAATCACAAATTAGCAAGACATTCCTAAGTCAATGTTGGTATGACTGGAGGGCTTTGTAGAACTTGCACCTCAGCCTCGACATGTCACTCCCAGATGAGTGGCTCTGTGGACAGTGTAGGCTCTATGATCAACCAGTGCGAGTGAAGTGTTTGTGGATCTGTTTACGAGTAAAGAGGTTCTCTGTGGGCTGGAGAATGTTTGTATGAAGTGAACCAAAGTGTACTGGCCCGGTGTCATGTATATTTTTCGTTAGGTTTGACGTGGGTACAGTAGGTGGTGACTGGGATGGACCAAATCCACACTCTTGCTAAGAATTGCATCCCCGTCATAGTAACCTTATGTTTGCGATGAAGGATCTAGGTTTCCGCATGTATATGGGTAATACTTCTGATCTCTTAACAGCCCGTTGTTAATACGTAAAGCTGTGTTCAGTATTAGTTGTAGGGGGCTTATTAGCGCGGAAGAAAGATTGGAGGACCAAGAAGCGCTTGCGTAACCGGACTACGCACAAGTAACCGGACTACGCACAGCTAAACTTTGGTTTTGACGTCGATGTAGTTTGTGTGAGGCCTGAATGTTTTTCGTTTTTCATACGTTACTCCGAGGATCGTGGTGTTGAGACCTGGGTATGGGAGTGTCGTCAAGGGTGACATGAGGGTGGATGTGATATTCACTTCTGTCTGGTATTATTAATTTGAAAGGATAGCGTAGTCGCGGTCACATTCATTCCGTTGTCGGCCTGCACCCAGACTTCGAGTAAGTTTAGGTATTACAGAAGATGTTCTGATGCCGTCATGCCTTTGTGGTGTGGCGCGAGGATTGTAAGGACATCCCCGTATGAGCTAATGTAGGTTTTGGACTGTGATGGTGAAGTCGGGTTGTGCATGAGAGGTTTGATAAGTGGAGGGGAAGGACGGTGCACTGGGAAAAGCCGTTGGGGAAAGGGCGAGTTCTTGATAACTCGTTTTAGTGTCTGTGTGCGAGAAATAAAATTGGCAAGTCACTTCTTCTATTTTGGGTGGATGTGTGTTTAGTATTTTGTTTATCAAGCCGGGTCTTGGAACTGTGCCAACGACCGTGTGTCAATGACGTATGGCACGGTGAGTGCGGTTGGCTACTATTGGATCTTATACTGCTTGTCATATTTGAATACCAATCTACAACATGCCCCCACACACTTTAGCCACTACATGACAGCAGAAGGGGACGAATACACTGCGCCAAAAGAAACCGCTTTACACGATTCCAACATCACACAGTACGAGTTTATTGACCCTGCCAAAATACTTCATTCAACGGTCTGGAAGCACATCCTCTCCGGGTTCGACAGCGGCTGTAAATCAATCTTAATGGCCGTCATTAAGCGTAAAACTCTGCAGCAAAATCATTTCCATATTTTACACTCCGTCGATGACAGAATCAGGCAGATTCAGGCCTAAATATCAGAGATCGATTGGGACATTTGTGAACAACAGACGAGCCAATGGCGGGATGTGATGGTAAACACTAATTTCTCATCCTCTTCATCAAAATTGAAGGGCTAGAAGCGTTAAAGATCTCTAAGTGTCCTTTACCACCGTTTCACCGTTTTTTATTATTCGGCGCGAGGTTTGTATTGATTCAACTTACATCGTCATTTATGTTAGTTGGATCAATGCAGACCTCTCACAGAAATAATAATTTAGAGCGCATTTAGTGGGGATCAATGTGAAAATGTGTGTGAGCCACACGTGCATGATCAGCGGCCATTTGTTGTTTTTTAACCGACAACCAACCACAACCAGCCAGGCGAGGTTGGACGGTTGCTGCACAAACAAAAGCCCCCTAATGATTAATCACTTTCAGTTTGCTCTGACTCCGATGGAAAGACCTATGCCACATGGATCCGTTCATGCGTGATTTGAGAATTTTCATGAAAAATCTGTATAGATCACTAATATTTTATTAAGGAAACTGATTAGGAGCCTCAACACATATGAGGCCACCCATCTCTCCAATTCTCACCAGACACGCACCATCAGACACGCATCAAGCAGACCAGGACCCATTCTTTACGTCAGCCACGACCGTCGCCGTCATCTGCCAACCCATGAATTATCTGTAAAGTGCACTTACAGCTTATAATACTTTAATTTTTCCCCCTTTGGTCACATGTCACATAAGCTCTCAAAAATTTCAATAACTTCTCCAGTCCCCACAAAACCATCCTCATACAGACCAATATATATTCTTCTAAATCATACAAATATTTTGGAATTACTGGTTTTAAAACAAAGTTAATATCCATATTACACTTTCCTCTTCACAGCACTATTTCAAGACACCAATCCCCAACAACACTGTTCCTCAACCTTACACAGATCCAAATAACATAGATGGCAATGTTAGTTGGATCAATACAGCCCTCTCTCCGAATAATAAAAAACGGTAAAACGGTGGTAAAAGTCACATAGATCACTAACGCTTTTTGCCGTTCACTTTTTATGGAGAGGATCAGAAGTTGGTGTTTACCATCACATCCCGTCATTGGCTAGTCTGTTGTTCACAAATGTCCCAATCTATCTCTGATTTTAAGGCCTGAATATGCCTGATTCTGTCATTCAGGTAGCTTAAAATATGGAAGTAATTTTGCTGCAGAGTTTTACGCTTAGTGACGGCTATTAAGATTGATTTGAAGCCATTAACGAACACGGAGGGAATTTTCTGCAGACCGTTAAATGAAGTATTGTGGCGGCATCAATAAACTCGTACTGTGTGATGTTGGAATCGTGTAAAGCGGTTTCTTTAGGCGCAGTGTATTCGTCCCTTTCTGCTGTCATGTAGTGGCTAAAGTGTGTTGGGGCATGCTGTAGATTGGTATTCAAATTTGACACGCAATAACTTTTAGGTTGTGGTCAAAAGACTCGATTTAGAAGCCTGACCAACGAGAGTAGAGAACATTGCGAGGGCAGAATGAGTCGTCAGAAGTGGTGTGCCGTATGTTTGATAAAGGCTCACGTATGTTTGAGTTAAAGGCTTACGAGCGGATGTGTCCAGGTTACTCAATGTGCTCAGTATGACTAATGGGTTAGTGAGGATATTATCGTGTGCCAGCAGTTATCGTGTGCGGTGGAATTTCCTAGAGCAAATCTGTTGGCGGTGGGCTAAGGTAGTCTAGGCGAGGTGTGCACTGCTATTGACGTCAGCTGGATTGAGAGATGTGCCTTATTTATAGGTTGTACGGTTTCATGTTGATTACAATGAGTTTAGATCGCGCCTCTAGAGTATTGTCAAGTGGAAGTTGCGCGACAGATTGTGATGTTGTGTTACAGAAGCGAAGTTTGTGTATATATGTGTAATGAGTCCGCCACAACAGCCGTTGTTGGGACGGGCAGGGTATTTTGGCTGGAATTATTTAGCCTAGAAAGTGTTAACGACGGAAACAATTCTACGGATTCATTTTAGCTGGAAACTGTTTTCGATCGAAAGTGTTTACGAAGGAAAGATTTTCAATCGGAAACCTGTAGGCTGGCAAGAAGATTGAACATTTTGATCATTGGCATGAAACGTTTTTGCTCAGAAAGAGAATTGAGGCGAAAGGGTTTAGGATGGAAAGTTGATAGCATCAAATTATTCGGGATATAAACTATTTACGACGGATTTTTTTTTTCACTGGAAGTGCTTACGATCGAATCGTCTGATGTGGGCAACTCGATTCAGTCGGATGTATTTCAGCCGGAATCTGTTCGGAACGGAAAGTGTTTACGCTGGAAATTATTTTATTTGGGTATATGGACGATGAAAAAAACACTATACTTCTTTCTTGTAAGGTTATGTTAGGTTACGTTCGGTTAGGTTAGGTTACAGTTAAAAATATACCATCCAAAGACATCTTCCAGGGGTAATAAGTTCCATCGTAGATTTTTCCGTTCGAAACACTTTTCGTTCAAGACCATTTCTGGGCCAAAC
The DNA here is from genome assembly GCA_016164225.1 of Gammarus roeselii. Lineage (NCBI taxonomy): Eukaryota > Metazoa > Arthropoda > Malacostraca > Amphipoda > Gammaridae > Gammarus > Gammarus roeselii. The sequence continues at coordinate 7,296 of SDVV010007168.1, forward strand.
TATTCGATCCTATACATAACGGTGTCAGTGATTTTGGGTAGTTCCCAGCTAGGATTCTCCTTCGTAAAATTTTCGACGCAAAATGATTAAACACTTGCTAAACACTTTCGGTTCTGAAAAAATATTTTGAAAATGCGTCACAGCGTGTTAAAAATCGATCGTAAACTTTTCCGTCGTACCAACATTCATCCTATATTTTTCCAGGGTAAGATATTCGCTGGGAATAGCTGTCCAGTCTAAACACATTCCGTTCAAAACTCTCCAACCTTACCTCACAAGAAAGATGTATTGTGTTTGTTTGTTCATTGTCCATATACCCAAATAAAATAATTTCCAGCGTAAATACTTTCCGTTCTAAACAGATTCCGCCCAAAACATTTTCCGGCTAAAATACATACGACTGAATCGAGTTGCCCACAACAGACGATTCGATCGTAAGCACTTCCAGCGAAAAAAATCCGTCGTAAATAGTTTCTATCTTGAATAATTCAATGCTATCAACTCTCCATCCTAAACCCTTTCGCCCCAATTCCCTTTCTGAGCAAAAACGTTTAATGCCAATGAACAATATGTTCAATCTTCTCTCCAGGCTACATGTTTTTGATTGAAAATCTTCTCTTCCTAAACACTTTCAATCGAAAAGAGTTTCCAGCTGAAATGAATCCGTAGAATTGTTTCCGTCGTAAACACATTCTGGGGGATAATTCCAGCGTAAGTACCCTGCCTTTGGCCACTCGCTAGCTTCCATACAACCGGCTGTGCCACCTTCATCTATACAACCTCCTTGGGTGTCTGTGATGCGAATCCAGCAGGGCCTCATGAACGCACTGGAAAGGGAATGGCTCCCGGTCGTTGATGCAGTGGGAATATTGATATTTTTGAGGTCTGTAATATTGTTGAGGAATAGGGGCATTTCATGCATGCCACTCATGTGCTTTATTTATATTGTTGTTCACTTCAATGTGCCAATGTTTCACATTTGCACTGAATCGCACCAACGCGAAACATGTAAGAACGACCGCAGGTGGGACATGAGTAAGTGTTAGGACCAGGGTTCGATTCTATGTCACCGGTGGAGAAAAAGAAGAAGAAACACCGGTGCTGGTTTGCTTCCTTCTAGAGAAAATGCAGTGAATGTGTGTTGCAGCCCTGATGTCAGGTGCATCCAAATCAAGTCCTGCTACGACGATGCTAAACTGGTGATTTGAGGCACCAACGCAAACAGGCAATCCTGGGGGACTATTCACTTGACGTTTGCAGGTCTCGTTGGACGACTTTGCTCTGTATCGGGCGTGGGGCCGATTGAGGGACTCATTGCTTGGTATGCTCCGCTGTGTAAAGGCAGAGGAGATGAAAATGAATGCAGCAACTAAAGAGGTATCAGTTTGTGTTGTGTGGTAGGTATGTTGTAATAAAGTGCCAATTAGGATTATTAAAGACAAATAGGCTAGGAACAGTGTGGCTTTACGAGTGGTAGAGGTTATGCAGATAAGATTTTTTGGCCTTCAAGAGTCTGCAAAGCGCACATGAAAAGGTCGACAAGGCAACGTTGTGATATTTGTTACAGCTGTAGGGGGTAGCCAGAAGTTTGTTGGGAGGAGTCCATTTTTTTATCGGCAGCAGAGCATGTTTTAAAGTCATGAGACAGGTGTGTGTGTGGTTCCCAGTAGAAGTGGATGGGACAAGGATGCGTCTTATTCAACGTCCGTTCAATGTCTTTACGTTGTCCTGGCTAGGAAAGTGAAAGCGATCGTATTGGATCGAAGGTTGAAGTTGTGAGGAGAAAATTGGTGGAGTTGGCTGCTGAGTTTGTTGCAGTCAAAACGCCGCTGGTGGCAGATTTGGAGGAGAAGATATGTAGGCTGGTTTAGAGGAAGAAGAATGTTATTGTTGGTGGAAGTAAATTCATGAGATATTCGAGAAAGGACGATGCGAGTGGAATCAGTGTCTACTTCAATGAAGAGGTAATGGAAGGAATTCAGGGTTTTAAGTACCTGGGCTCTCATATAAACAAGATTGAACAGACAAAAACTGAGATGACGCGCACAGTGAAAGTTTTGGGTGCACTGATGAGGGCACCCAAGATTTTACAACCTTTCAGGAAGCCCAGAGAAAGGGATGGTGGTTGCCTCAACTGTTCTCTATAAGCGAGAAGGAGTGAAATGATTCGACATTTTCGGGATGATATGGTTGGGAGGAATGACCGAAGTGTCGAATACGGGTATGATCTTTAACGACATTGTTTGATAAATAAATTTGATGATGAGGAAGTTGTTTATATAACATACTCCACATAAAAATAAAGTAAAACCAATTTAACACATTTTGAGACCACTAAACATATGACATAACATATGGGGCATGTTAAATATGACAAGAATGGTCACGATCATCGCAAAATTGCGTATGTGGCGCCAGAAGCATACTATGAACAGAAAGATGGGATGCATTGAAGTAGGCTCATTAGGCGACCCATCCAAATCCCCCATCAGTGTTTCCTCCGGCAACTATCGTCGTTACATAAGCCGTCGTTACCGACTTGGGTCAATCGCACTGCACATGTTGACGCAACAGAGCGCAAAGCTATCCGTGCATGCTCGATCAATGTATCACCTCAGAATGTAGTTGACAAATGCCATTAGAGGAATGCTTACCCAAGACAAAAGTCAGCAGACGCTGACTGTGTCTTTCTACATACACGCTGCCTCGCAACAGCGCTTCATGAGAAAGCAACTGGATGAATCCAGTTGGCCGGACAAACCGCGTGATCATCACCGCATCCGATTAATCCACATATAAGGCGAGAGCTGAGGTCAAACCGGGCTCGGGAAGTACGATGTAAAGTACTTGAAGGAGCTGCTCCTCCGCCTAATCATGCCGTCCGACGCTCGCTGTTTCGTAAAGTAGTTCCGCCTTCTTTAGCCGTTCATTAGTTTAGCCGACGTCTCCGCCATTATCGTCTACAGCTCATCAAACTCCGTGTGCAAGAGTGAACCAGTAGTGTTCATAGACGAAGATTAGACTCCCGTTCTTTTCAACCATACTCGGCTGAACGATAGCGTCACAACCAAATCATCAAAACTTCATCAAACTTCGTCGACAGCTTAGCGCATCCTGCACGCGCCCACCTCCCAGCACGTTCCCACAACGCCACCCCCCCCCGGTGCCAATCGGAGATCTACGGCACTGCAGTGTGCCACAGAACGTTCGTCCAACACCTACAAAGGCGTGTGAGCATACCGCGCTATGGACAACAGGATTCTGCGCGTCATACTCCCGGTTAAGTAATAATACCCAAGATAGGAGCAGATGACGTTTGATACAAACCGAGTTTGTAGCGAAACCTAGAAATTGTGTAATCAGCTTTGTAAGAGCCCGTAGCGCTAGCATGTAACGAGTCTATGTCAGGTGACTCAGAATAAGTGTGCCGCGTCTGGGCTTGTATTGAGTGCTCGCAATAGAATCAGTATAACCCTTGTAACGTACCAACGCGATATCATCAGAAGTAGATATGCTCCATTTGGACAGAACAGTTTAAGATAGCCCTGGTGGGCCGCTTTCATAATCGTAACGAGTCTATGTCAGGCGACTCATTTGGGTGATGCTCAGTTTTAAAGGTTTCCATCTTGCCTGTGTTATTGTGAGCCTCGTAAGGGCTAAATCGTTTCCAATGTAGCGTCAAGTTGCCGAATCCCGATTCAGCTTGCGTGTTTTACGGTGTAATCTAAAGTATATGAATTGATTTGATTTGATTTTAGCCTCCTTTACACAGGAGTATCAACAAAAGTATATGATATTGAGTATACCGTGTATTACTCCCCCACCGACTTGACGTGTTACTGAAGTAGAGATATATTTAGATTCTGATCAACTCCATTTGAGGACTGACAAGAGGTGTGCCGCATTGATGCGGCCTCGCTCGCCCTTGATTTACGGCTGATTAAATATGAGACTGATTTTACTAACAATTGGGAGTCTGGAGGAGCGGAACATCTTCACAAGGTAGGCAGAAATGCTTCATAAAGTCTGAAGCGTAGATAGGTCTGCACAAGAGGCCGCTGATCCTTTACGAAGGGGCGGGACTCCTCGCTGGTGCCTCAGACGTTTCGCGGGTGCTCCAGCTCGTTCACAAGTACCCCAAAAGCTTCCATTGGTACCGCGGGGGGCCTGAGCTCTTTCATTGGGTACCCCGGGTACCTACCACTATCTTTGACTAATAAAGCGTCAGCGACAGATTATATATCAACATAAGACTGCTCCATGCAAATATCATTATAAAAAGTGACACAGAACGGTGCCTCGTGTCTAATTTTGTGCAGTCAAGGCGACGCTATCTAGACCCACTAGGCTAGAATCGTGTAGGCCACCCATCACTATGGCGCACACGATTTCAGCCTAAATATCACGAAAGCTGCCTTGCTGACGTATGAGTAGTTGGAGATGCTCTCCTCCGGTGGTTACCCAACACTCGCGCTATCCATTTTATCGTTCTGACGAAGCACGGTGTAGTGTTGATGAGAAGAACTGGCCGCCCATCCCATAATGTGGTACGGTCTTCACCTCAACCCCCCCCCCCCCGTCAGCAGAGAGAAGGAGGAGGTAACGAGTCCTGCTCAGTTCAGAAGTCATATTGAGGGCACTGGACTGCTGGCCTTCACTATCGCTTTTATGAGCCAAAGACGGAGGCCACCAAAGACACTCGCAAGGACCGGGTTCAAAACAAATAAGAGCGCTTTGAAGAGTGTTTGGAGGTGGAAACAAAAGACGCTCGCAGGGGCCGGGTTCCAAACAAATAAGAACGGTGTGAAGAGTGTTTGGAGGTGGAAGCATGAGCCGGTTTTGAACAATTACGGAGCTCCGCCCCGTGAGGAGTGTAGGGAGACGGAAACAAAAGACAACCGCAGGAGCCCTTACTAAAATCAGAGACGGTTTGCCTTGGAGAGTGTTGGCAGGAGGCGGAAGCGATTGTTTAGAGACTACGTGGGTTGGTAGCTCATGGACTGAATTGTTCCCGTATTACACAGCACATTGTCATTCGATGAACACAATGGCGTACTAGATTAAGGCATGGCGATGCTCGGTGATGTCATATTCCAATATCAAGCATGATTCCAAAGACTGTGACAATAAATCCTTATCATATGCTAAAAAATAATTTCACTGTTGTTAACAACATGGTAAGGAATATTCAAGTTTCCAGGGTCCAACCTTCCAATAATGGGTATTTGTCGAGAGCTCAGCGTACTCGGCTGTACTGTTGGTCTCCAGTGGAGCTGTCAAGGCAGATTAGGCTCCTCCCCGCACCATGTCAGGCACGCCTACGCTAAAGCCACAACTCCCACTAACAGAGAGAAACGGTTTTGCATACACTCATCCATACACATTATATTATTTTAGACAACAAGAACAACAGAAAAGAGGTGAAGAGGGTGAGGAGGGAACGACGAGAAAGGAGAGGGTGCGAGATGCAAATGACCAGTTGTTGCTTGAGAGTGGTGATGTACGGAAGAGGTAGGCAGAGTACTTTATTCTATTGTTGAATGTCAGAGAGACTGCTATTTCTATTGTGCACAGCAGCAGAGGGAACACTAATGAGAGTGCCTCGTTAGTGTACCCTGGTGCAGCAGGCGGTAGAAGAAAGGAGAGGAGTGAAAGGCCCTGGTTCGGACGGAGTGGCGGCATTGCCTTTACAGAAGGTTGGTGAGGCTAAGAAATCGGTGTTTTGTCGGGCGTGGTACCGATTGAGTCATAGTTGCACAGTTCCACTGTATAAGAGCATGGAAGATATAAATGAATGCAGTATCTCACGCCGAAGTGTTAGCCTGTTGTGGGTGGAACGTAAGTTGTACGGGACTGTAAATCAAGAAGATTCGAAACAGAACGGATTGTGAGATTGGAGAGAAGCTGCGTGGATTTAGGAGAGATAAAAATGATTAAGATCAGATTTTTTTGGTGAGACAAGTCTGTAAGAAGTACCTTTCGGGAGGAAAGGATGTTTGGGTCTTCGTGGCTTTGGAAAAGACCTTCGTTAGAGTCGACAGGGAGGCGTTGTGGAGTGGAATGCGTTTGTATGGAAAGGGCGGAAATTTGTAATGAGCGGTCTTGAGTTTCCATGTTGTCAGCGGAGCATGTGTCAGAGGAGGGACAAGGACTCGTTATGTCTCCCAGGCGGATCAATTTCTTCATGGCATGAGTGGTCAGGAAGGCGAGTGCGAGTGTATTGGGTTGAGGTTTGGAGTTAAAAGCCAATGGGGTGAGTTCGCAGTTAAGTCAGTTGCTGTGCCGGTAGATAAGGATGGGAAGTTGTGTAGGTTTGTGTAGGAGTTCGGTGGAACGTGTGAGAGTTTGAAGCTACAAGTTAATCTTAGAAGGAGTAAAGTAATGAAATGTTCTAGAACGACGTTGCGGGCGGAATCAGTGTCTCCTAAACGGAGAGTTATTGGAGAAAGTTCGGGGTTTTAAGTACCTGCATGGTCTCACATGTTCAGCTGACTAGACTGGTGGAAACTGAAGCGAATCAAAACTGAAAGAGGATGTAAAGTATTGTGTGCACCAAAGGAGGCAATAAGCTTCAGGATATTGGGCTTAGAAGCAATATAAGTGATATGTGTGGGGGAAATTGTCCCAACTGTGCTCGATGGGGCTGAGACATGAGGGGTGAAGGCGAAGACGAGAGGAAGATAAATGTTTTCGAGGTGAGTTTTTTGATGGGTTTTGACCGACATGATACTGAGTTACTGACATTACCTTATAATTTAATCATGATAAAAACTTATGGCTCCTCTATTCAAATCACAGAAAATTGAGCTACTGCACCAACCTCTCTCTTCTGCCAGTTCGAAACTTGTTAAAACTAAGCCTAATCTCATTTGGGGTGATGATCCGGTGGTGTGTGGGATTCCTTGTGCTGATTGAAAAGAGCAGAAAGTCAGACTGGTCGACCTTTAGCATCAGACTGAAATTAAGAACACAAAAGTTATATAAGAAGCGCAAGGCCTGCAGCTTTTAATCGTGCCTCATCTCACGGCCACAATTGATTGAAACTCTCTAAAACTGTTTCCTCTTCAATTGATTGGATAAAACGGCTTTTGGTTGGATCCACATCAGTTCAGTACCTGATTAACTGTAATCATGGTGGAGTTTTGGCGGATGATAGAGCAACTGAAAATATTACTTTTGGTTCTAATCCGCATAGTTTAGTCAATTAAGCTTCGCCTTAACAATGCACTTGTTTCGTAGACCTCTCCCACCTCTTTGTTCTTTAATATTGACTATGTTCGTCGCATTTCATGCATTTACAAATTTTACCGATCTTTTTTTCTAGCTTGCCAGATGATGAACACAGATAACGTTCATGTAAACATCTCGTATCTGATAAACATCACCCAAACCACTTCAACTTATATAATTTCGTAATAAATTCGTCTAATTCAAAATGCAATACATTTCCATTCCTAATGCAATGCGAAACATAAATTCTATGGCAATTAACAAACAAACAAATAATTATACAAAAAACGCATGTATCGTACCATGGTTACGGCACGGTTTATTTCACGCCTCGTTAAATAAGACTGAAATGCTGATACGTTGTATGGGTCAGAAATGTAAATAGAATACTTCAGACCTTCAGGCTAAAAATATCTAACTAAGAAAAAACATCATTCTAGATAATATCGAACTCGATACTTTGGTTCACAGACTCCAGCCACTTCTAACAAATGTCTGCCTCAGTATTAGTAAGGCTAGGCGAGCTCAAAAGCAAACAGTTATGACAAATGTCTGCCTCTGTAGTAGTAAGGCTAGGCGAGCTCAAAAGCAAACAGTTCTAACAAATGTCTGCCTCTGTAGTAGTAAGGCTAGGCGAGCTCAAAAGCAAACAGTTCTAACAAATGTCTGCCTCTGTAGTAGTAAGGCTAGGCGAGCTCAGAAGCAAACAGTTCTAACAAATGTCTGCCTCTGTAGTAGTAAGGCTAGGCGAACTCAAAAGCAAACAGTTCTAACAAATGTCTGCCTCTGTAGTAGTAAGGCTAGGCGAGCTCAAAAGCAAACAGTTCTAACAAATGTCTGTCTCTGTAGTAGTAAGGCTAGGTGAGCTCAAAAGCAAACAGTTCTAACAAATGTCTGCCTCTGTAGTAGTAAGGTAAGGCGAGTTCACCTGTCGGGAATTGGTTTAACAAACATCATACTTAAACGTGGGTGAACGTTTCTACTCGTCACTGTATGAAGATCGATCTCCGCCGTCATGCCGGACACCGTCAAAATCACATCAATACAATCGCCATGTTGCGGAGCTCAATCGGTCATTGACGTGCAAATGTGATTAGGTTAGATTAGATTAAGAAACCCAATTCCACCGTAGAGCTGACGCGAGTCGCTGGGCGCCGCTTAAAACATTTCAAGAATGCCCTAAATCGAGCCAGAACAACTTTGATTGTTTAAACTATGTTCAGAATCTATCAAGGAGACGCCATGCTCGTGATAAAACTTTTATTCATCATTTTGAACACTCAAGTAAGGAGTTATGCACCTTAGGTAAATAAATTACTTTAGTACGAACAATAACGAATCTCTTTAGCTAGATACGCAAACATCAAAGTATTGACTGTTGCAGCGCCGCTATGCTAGTATTGAGCTGGCTCACAGGAGAATATTTTGTCGGCGCAGTCTTCGATTTTTGAAATATTTTCTGGCCTTTTAATGCATCATGACCCACTGCTTAAATTTACAATCAATTACGATGTGGACTACGTAATATTTTTAGAGCAATCGTGATGAAAGATACTTTGACAGAAGCAGCCAGTAGGTTTGTCATCCACTTTCAAACATTTGAGAATCAATTGATACAAAATTAGGAGTGCCAACATGCGCTGCCGTTGCTCCTATTTATAGAGATGATTCAAACGAGGAAAATAATGTATAAATTTTGCTTGCAGGAAAGGCATCTCATCTAACAATATAGTTAATATTTCCTTCATTCTATCCGCAAGCAATTTCCTGTTGAGTATGTACAGGGAATGTGAATGTCTTTTCCTGAAGGATATCGTGGATGCTGCTATTGCAGGACCTCATCCTTACACTGAACGGTCTCGGCTGTCCGGTCGGTCCGCTACTAACGACAATTACAGTATATCTTATTACCGTATATCTTGTTACAGTATATCTTGTTACAGTATATCTTGTTACAGTATATCTTGCTACAGTATGTCTTGTTATTGTATATCTTGTTACCTTATATCTTGTTACAGTATATATTGTTACAGTATATCTTGTTACAGTATATCTTGTTACAATATATTTTGTTACAGTATATCTTGTTACAGTATATCTTGCTACAGTATATCTTGTTACAGTATATCTTGTTACATTATATATTGTTGCAGTATATCTTGTTACAGTATATCTTGTTACAGTATATCCTGTTACAATATATTATGTTGCATTATATCTTGTTACAGTACATCATATTACAGTATATCTTGTTACAGTATATCTTGTTACAATACATCCTTTTACATTATATCTTGTTACAGTACATCTTGTTGCAGCATATCTTATTACAGTATATATTGTTACAGTTTATGTTGTTACAGTATATCTTGTTACAGTTTATATTGTTACAGTATATATTGTAACAGTATATCTTGTTACAGTACATCTTGTTACAGTCTATCGTGTTAGTTTATCTTGTTACATTATATCCTGTTCCAGTATATCTTGTTGCAGTATATCTTATTACAGTATATCTTATTACAGTTTATCTTGTTACAGTATATATTGTTACAGTACATCTTGGTTACAGTATATCTTGTTACTCGATATCTTGTTACAGTATATCTTGTCACAGTATATCTTGTTACAGTGTATCCTGTTACAGTATATCTTGTTACAGTATATCATGTTACAATATATCTTGTTACAGTATACCTTGTTACAGTATATCTTTTACAGTATACCTTGTTACAGTATATCTTGTTACAGTAAATTTTAAAACAGTATATCATGTTACAGTATATCTTGTTACAGTATATCTTGTTACAGTATATCATGTTACAGTTTATCTTGTTACAGTATATCTTGTTACAGTATATCTTGTTACAGTATATCTGGTTACAGTATATTTTGTTACAGTATATCTTGTTACAGTATATCTTGTTAGAGTATATAACGACGGATTGGTCAAACCAATTCCACTTCCAAACCAGTGACGAGAGCATGCCAGTGACTGATGGATAAATCAGAGCGAACTTTGAAACGGATTGTGAATCAGCAAGCAGTTGGTTGTGGTGTGGTGGCATAATTGAAACACCAATTCGTGAACAATAACAGCATCAGCGGCAGAAGTCTTAGAAGCAGATGCATTATCAGCAGTACCTGGAGCAGCATCAACGATAACAGTAGCAACATTATCATCAACAGCAGGAGTAGTAGCGCCAGCATCAGCAGGACAAGCAGCATCATGACTGGGACGGGGCGTTGGCTCAGAACACAGGTGCTGAGCTGCAGCCCAGCAACGGTCTTAGCAACGACGAAAAGACTTGCTGTGATTGTTGTTTCGGCGGCCCTGCTGCTAAGGGAGTACCAGCAGCGGCAGCAGGCATTGGAGACAGGTGTGTACAAGCGGCAGCAGCAGGCACTGGAGGCAGGTGTGTAC
>SDVV010007169.1:0-17949 GCA_016164225.1 Gammarus roeselii
TTACCTCATTTGCATCTTATGTTTAGTTCAAATTTCCTTAAACTTGTCTCAGACTCCTTCTTAACAACTCTCCTAATAGTCGCTGCACACATACACACTCACGCACACACAGACATTCAAACATTTACATACCGGTTCTAATATTCTCCTTTCGGGTGGCAAATAACAGCCAAGTTGCGCTCTTTCTTTCATGCAAACTTTTTCTACGACTATTACTTCTTCTTCTTTTCATTCTTGCTGTTCTCATGCGTGAAATTCCCTACACCTAGTGAAGATCTCATGCATGGGATCCCCGTTTTCTGTCTCTTCTTCATCTTCCCCCTCAGCAGGTGTTGGAGCGCGTAGCCGCACCTTAAAGACTACTGCGGATCCTTGGGGCTCTGAAGCAGGGTAGGTAGTGTGTTATTCCTCCTTACTGCCATTCGGGGAGTGCTGAGACCATATGGTCTCAGCACCTTAGGAGTTCCTGTACCTCCTGTGGCACCCGTACATACCATAGACGTTCGCCGCGTAAAGGACTTTGACTTTGCACTGTAGTAAACCTTAACTTGAACATTGAAAAAGAAGAAAAACAAAGACTAACTTGATGCAGCACTGGTGGCTGGTTTGACATTCGGCGCCAGAAGGACGATGACTCCAGCGCGCTAGAAAGCCTCGTCACTCTAATCTAATCACAATCTAGAAGGGTAATGTGATTTTTGATAGTTTATTGTTAACCTGATGAAGTCTCGTCGCAGGAGCAATAGTGATTTTGAGTCTTACTAAGCTTTAATTAATATTTCTGCTCAATGCGGTCTGGAAGAAGCAATTGCTTCACCTGTATTCGGTCGGGCCATGCTTTGTGGTGAACAATCATTGGAGCCTACCACCGACCTTCCCTAGAGATACAGGTTCACCTGTCGCACGCGGTCACGATCCAACCTTGGAGGTTCAGACCCTTTTATTCTTCACTCTTCACAATCTCTTCTTCTCCACCCTTTCATGTTATATTTTCACCCTATATACTCCTTTTACCTCTTTCATTTTGTTTAACTCGATTAACGTGTGTCTCTTCTTCCTTTTTTCTCTCGCTTTATATGTTCATATCATCGTTTTTTCCTGTTGTTATCCCTTATTTTTTTCTGTGTCTATTTTGTCTTCTCATTTTTTTTCGTAAACAATTCCATGTATATTTTCTTGGATCTATACTTAACAACTGTCGAGGCATCCAAAAGTAGCAATATTGACGACTGATAACGCAGTAACTGATATGACTGCATTAGACCTCTGCGATGTGGACAAGCTGGTGGTGGAACAACCTTCATTGAACCCGTTACTGGGGTAGAGCCGTTGGAAGGTCTTGCTTAACCGTCGGAATACTGTGTTGCAGAGGAAACGAGCCTCACATAGCACACACGTGGTGCTCGTTGTAAGAGCCAGAAACCCTTGCTATATGCGCTCCGAGGTGGGCGTAGACAGGTTGAGGGGCTCTCTGAAACTCTCATGTATTCTTTCATAGAAGCCCAGCAAATGTTGACGGCCCGGACTTCTCCATTGGACCACTCTCCTAAAATACGGATATAGCAAAATAATGACCTATCAGTGTCACCTCCTGGTGGACGTTTTTCTGCACCACCATCACCCGGCGGTCGTGCCCATGTTTTGGACGTGATCTTCCTCCATCCCAGGCTGCCTGATGAAGATATGATTAGTCAACAGCAGCCTTCCGCCACTTCTTATGTGGTGGACTTTGATAACAAGATGCAAGATCGTGACGTAGGTGCGGCACATGCTGCTCCTGGACGAAAACCAGAGAGAAGCCGCTGCAATCGCCAACGACCTCATAAACGATACGCTGAAAACCAGAAAATACATGAAAACCTCTCTCAAAAGGAACACTTTACTTAGGTACTCACCGTCATCGAATCTCGGGAGAGAACCTGGCCAATACAAATACTATACAAGCTAATCGACAACTCCGCGCTGCACTGGGGAGACCTCGGAAGCGCATCAGTGAACTATGAGTGCTCTCTCCTGGTGGAGGTGAAATACGAGAAGCAGAGTAGGAACATTCAAAATACGAAACAATTTGATAATATATCTGTAATAGTTGATGAACGCCCTTATCTCAACACGATACAAGGAACCATCTGCTATAAATACAGACGCACAATATGCAGAAAGTCACGAAACGAAATTGAAGAGTACACCGGTGTCTGCATCCTCACCTTCAACCTCTATTCTCTACCTCCCGATGTTCACATCGGCTGGACACCGTGTTCGGTCCGAGAATACATTCCTAACCCCAGACGCAGCTACCACTGTGAAAAGTTTGGCCATTGAAGTGACGCCTTCTGATTGAGGAACGGAACATGTACAACTTCCGCTGCGGTGAGGACGCTCATAACCCCAGCTGTGACCGACCTACAAAATGAACCAACTGTTTGAAGGGCCATACGACCCCATCGCGTGGCAGAGACTCAAAAAGATAGATTCTCTCGTTCTTCGGTTCGAACCAGAAAACCCCTTTCCTACCTCGAGGCTAAGGGGTTAGGAAGAACTAATTATTGGTATCCCCTATCTAACAACGCGATGCCCCTCCCTTTTTGAGCTCGGGGAAGCCTGCGACGACATTCACCTGAACTATTCCTCAACTCGAGAACCCTATTATAGCCCCGGCCCTCAATTGCTGATTGACGAGCGATGTGAGTCCCAAATCTTGATCTGGACGACAACCTACCATCGCTGGAGACAGCACGCCATGAAGAAATGCTACCACCTCTGCGCGCCCCCGCCAATCAAACAAGACGAAAGTTCATGATCCGTCACCAACTACCAAACCCACCTTGCTTCAAGCTCAACCTAGATTCTGCTTAGTAGCCATGCAGGCTAGCCAGGGTACTTTTCAACAAAAAGGACTTTCTTGTGACCCTATTAGGGGCACCGAATGCTCCTCCGTCTCTTCCTCGCCCAGTCATCCCAAACTGTAATCCTGAGGAAACTCGATGAATACATTGTCGAGTGATAAACATCCCACCCCATCACCATTCCAAACCGGAGACTCGTTTGCCGCTGACTAGAGCCAATCACACTAGCTCGGACCTGTGCGATGATGATCCGACCGGAAATGACCCTTCATTGACTTATGACCATAAAAGAAGCTCTAGTGAGATTTAGTGATATAGTGTGCGATAACGATATTGTAAAAGACCACATCAACTTGTTCTGACTTGAATTCACCATGTCCGGTACACCCGTCCTTCAATGGAACATTAGAGGATATCGTGCTTACTGTGCTGAACTACTGAAATTAATCCAATTGCACAATCCAATGGTGGTTAGTCTCTAGGAAACTCTCCTGAGGCTGTACAAACCATCTTCTCTCAGAGGTTATAAAGCTCCTTTATCTCACCCACTGCCGATGCTCGACCGAGCACAGGCTTAGCCACAAGAGTAAATCAAGCAATCACATGTACTACAATCCCTCTACAAACTACTCTTTAAGCTCAAGCCTACAGAGTGGGACAAAAACGCCCCTTTACTACTTGTAACCTATATATTTCTCCCAATGAACTTCTTTCATGCGCACTACTCGTTAACCTCGTTGGTCAGCTTCCTGTGCCCTACCTTCTTGTAGGTGATCTTAACGCTAAGCACTATCTCTGAGGGGGAAGGGGAAACATAGCTGATGGGCGAGGAGGACACGTCGAAATATTCTTTCTATCATCCGATATTGCACTCCTTAATACTGAAGAACCGACTCATTTCCGTACTCGGACAGCCTCGCTATCGGCTATTGACTTATCCTTTTGTTCCCCAATCCTCTCCCCAGACCTTGCCTGGCAAGTGCTGGAGGAATCCTACGGAAGTGACCACTTCCCTATCTTCCCTATTCCCTATATCTACTCTCCACCCAAAAGATACTTCCACCGCTCGCCGATACATAATGCGTAAAACCAACTGGCAATTGTTCACCACTTACATAACAACACCTTTCCCCCCTCAGGATGTATCCTGTTACGAGAAGGTAGAAACTCTAACAATGGCCTCCTTCACGCTGCAGGCCACAACCTCCCTATAACCAGGGAAACACCGCTTAAAATTATGACGCCTTGGTGGAATGACCTTTGCGAAATTGCAAAACCGCAATGAAAGCGTGCATTCAATCGATACTAGCGCACCAAAGCTGAAGCAGATGAGATTACGTTTAGGCGAGAAACTGCAAAAGCATGAAATACCTATTTCCTGTCCCGAAAGAATCATACGAGAACTTCGTATCATCCATTATTGTGAACACACTTATTTCTAAAGTGTGGTCCAGCATACGAAAAATGACGGAAAAGTACTGTTATCATTCTCCCCAACCAACCCAAAGGGTGGGGAGAACGATTCACAGCGACCCGCAGGAAGTCTAGGAACTCTTTGCAACACACTTCTCCTCCGCCAGCTCAGATTCTGGGTATAGCCCTACTTTCCGGAACACAAAACGCATTGCTGAATAAAATGATCTTGATTTCGCAACAAATCTTCCTACAGCTTACAGTGAACCAATCACTACGCGAAATCCTCGGCGCAATTCGCGCTTCCAACCCTCACTCCGGGTCAGAATTTAATTTTCTAGGAGATGCTTTGCCACCTACATCCCTCTGCACACTCTTACTTATGTCTTATTTACAATACAGTCATGAGGGAAGCAGTGGTTCTGTTCTCTCCAAAACATGGCAGGTCTACTAATGAGTTTTCCAGCTATCGCCCTATAGCTCTTACCTCGGGCTTAGCGAAGGTTCTGGAAAATACTGCGAATGCTCGAGTGACCCGGCACCTTGATGCATTACATTTCAAATTTCGAAAGATACTATGAGTGCAAAATGCATTAAAACGCGATAGCCGCCCTTCACGCCTGTACTGCAACTTTCCACTACTCTCCCCTATTATCAGCTTTGGAATACAAGTTTCATCTTTGCCGTGCCGATTAATAACTGTGTTCCGTCCAGAGAACCCTGCGGACAGCACGGGCTGGTCCATTATTTGTGCTTGGACATTAAACCGCATGTTGAAGGTCACTCCTGAAGGTCAAGAGGCCTTCAAGAGTGAGCCACTCTGACTCCTGGCTGATCCAGGTGTCCGATGAAGGGACAGAAAAAAACATTCAAGAGAAGGTAATATCCACTCCGGATTGACAAAGACCAGGATACCAAGAGCAAAGAAAGTTAGCCTGTCCAAGACGAACAGCGCCACCTCAGTCGATGACGACCGGACCAATGACCGCATCGCGTATTTGACTAGAAGCTTTCGAGAAATTAAGAATTTACTAAACTAAGCGACTGGCCTCTCCGAGCAGGAAACTGAAGACTTCACCGTAGAATCCAGCACAGTTGACGACCGTCTAACGAGACTCTAGTATCATTTCAAAGCTATATTCATTCAAATCCACGAACTCGTGAGAGCCCGATAAGTCATGAAACCCGCACCCTACTCATTTGCCTCTACCTCCACATCCGATGACAACTTTGAAGGCTGCAAGGAAGAAGCAGTACTTGCCATTTATTGAAAACAACCTGTTCAACAACGGTCCCAACTTTCCCGAACATTTGAAAATCACATTCGAAGCCGAGGACAGACCGGATATATGTGCATACACTACGAGAAGAGCTGGACTCCATTACTGCCCGTCCAGTCCAAAGCATGACCAACAGCTTCATCTTAGGATACGAAACTTCAAAGCGACACAATAATCGTTACGAACAGAATATGCCAAAAATCATGCACAAACATTCCACACCCAACTTTCTCTAGGAGTTCAGGCTCCATTTGCATTGGATCTCTCGATAGAGGAAGTTGACGAGTTCATCACTGGACTCGCTCAATACGAGGACTGTGTGGTCGAAGCAAAAATTGCACTAAAAATCAGTCCGAAAAGAAACAACATCACGGCCCTCTTGCTAAAATTCAACTGCCTGACACCAAAACCAAGGTTTGCCTTTTAGCAAACGTCCGATGCGATTTTATGAATGGCAGAAATACTGACACCCGAGCGGAAATTGTAACGGTAAGCTAAAATGCTCACACAGCTTCCAAGATGGCCATGACAGACGGGACGATGCCCAGTCGTACCCATCCGAAGAAGCCCACTGCCTTTACTGCAAGGTAAACGGCTTCCCAACGGGAGACAAAGACTGCCCCAAGATGAAAAAGAAAAAGAAATTCTCCAATACCAGATAGACCACAGGGTCGGGCGACGAGAGGCAATGACTCCAATGCTCTCCTCTCTGGCTGACCCTCCCATCCAGGAGAAAAGATCAGCATCATTCCCTACCCACTTTCCTATAACGCTCATAAACAGCGGTGCAAGCAATGTTGCTCCTTCAACGAATCTATTCACTATGATAAACTCACTCTCACAACAGCTGGGGAGAAAACCGGAAATCACCCACCGACCGGGAAAGAAGTATCTGGCCCACGTCGCCAAACTTGAACAAAGTGACGCGTTACAAAAAAATACCTACATAGACTAACCCAAAGTAACAGTCAGATTACATCTGTAATTCAACGATAGCAAACGAATTATGTACACAACCTGCTACGCCCCCCAAAAAGACCTGTGCGCTGCCGCGGCAGGTGCGGTAAAGGATTAAGGACTTACCGGAGTTTCAATAGCAACATGGATTAAATCACAAAACTCTGGTTCTACCGCATACTAAATCACCTACCCAAGATCTGACGCACCGAAGTTCATAGTAATCTCGGGTGAATAAGGGAAAATGCAAATTAACCCAATTGCGACATTGCCTGAAATGTGCAAAAACGTTGCAAATGGTGCGCCGGCGACCACGACATAAAGGACTGCAAAGCCATCAAACCAACGTGCTACTACTTTTCATGCCTCCATGAGGCAGGCGACTGCACCTGCCAAATATACATGGACCAAAAGGCAATAACAATCAAGCAAAATGTCAGCAGGGTCGCACGTAAACGAGCCATTCAAATCTGGCACGACGAAAACCCAATTCACCTTGACTATGCCTGAGCAGGTAAATCTAAAAGCAGACCCAACCCCTCAGAGGATACCCAAGCATCGTCAACATAACCTAATATCAAGACCTTAAAACCCTTCCCTGGCAGTATCGCTACCACACCCAGCCCAGCAACCTTCCTCATAACTGAGGTGAGTGACCCTAATAATGAACCCACCGGCTCCCAAGAGGACGTCGCGATGGATGCTGCCTCCTCAGTTGACCACGACCTGAGGTCCACTAACACCAAAACGAAAAGGCGAAAAGATGAAGACACCTCCAACGACGACCACGAGGTTCTCGACAAGCACCTGTCACAAAGCAAAAAGATGAACATCAGCCCACGGATAACAGCTTGTCAAGATCAGAATGTAGAACGACTTAGGTCTGTCTTAACCGATACCACACCAATCGAAAACCAAAGTTAGGGATTCAACCTTCAGTTCGCATGCGCGAGACCAGAACATCTTTCCAACGAAAATGATCATCGTCTGCGAGAGGACGTGCTGAAATTTTCCAACGAAATTCTTATGCCCGAAATCGCTTATCAACCAATGTACCTCAGTCGACCCAAATATCCCACCGGCAACAACTCAGCTAACAATACAGTTTAAAAAAAAATCATAGAAGTTCAGCGCACTCGCTCAAGAAGTAAACACAACGAGCGGACTCTCATCCTCCCACAAGAGTACTCGCAGCCGCGAACGCAGTAATTCTAGCAGACCACGCTCTACCGCAAGCGGATGCTCCCGCGAACCCTCTCGATCTAGGACTCATGGGCAAACTCAAAGACACGAACACCGCGAAAATTTTGGCATATCACGCGACCACTCTAGATCATCAAGGTCTGAGTGTAAACCGCCTCCATCGACAATGCAACAACACTTCAGTGGAACTGCCAGGGCCTTGGAAAAAATAAGAACGAATTACTATTCCTAATCTCCACCCATACACCTTTGGTGATAGAAAGTTTGATCTATCACCAAAGGTATATGGGTGATCTCTGAGTTTGATCTCCAAGAGATCAAACTCAGAGAGATTGCCACCTTTACAATCCCTCAATATGTCATACATCGCCGCGTAGACCACAACAATGTGACTGCACACGGCGGAGTAGCACTCATGTTCCACCAAAGCGTACCTCACCACCTCCTTCCTCTCAGGACGGAACTCCAAGGTATCGCTGTGAAGATATGCGCTGCAAGACCAATAACAGTGGTATCTATCTACTCTTCACGAAGCCATGACCTCTTGGAAGCACTAATGACAGAATTACTGAACCAACTGCCCTCTCCTATACTCCTCCTTAGATACTGCAACAGCTACCATGAAACGTGGGAATACGTGAGAGCAGACTCCAGGAGAGTTATAATGGCCAACAATATAGACACTTAGAACTTGGTTCGTCTCAATGACGGACAACCTACCCGTATCACCCCCGAAAGGGAAACTTCCATCGACCTTTCCATATGTGCACCCACACTGACACAAGAACTCGTTTGGGGAGTTCTGCCCTCAACACACGACATCGACCATATCCTAGTCGTCATACCACTCCTCACCAATCAACCAACCAATCCTGAAACACAAGAACTTCTATACAACTACCGGAAAGCCAGTTGGGAGGAATAATCGCTAAATAACAAGTGGTGCGATATGGATGGCTACCCCGATGACATCTCGAAACACTACCTCGTCATCCAACTATACGAGAAATTTCAAGCTGCAGCTGCCGCATACATTCCCCAATATTCAACTGCAACCTTTTTTTCAAAACTCTGGTGATGCCAAGAGGTGCATGAAGCAAAAAACTTGCGTGAAATACTGTACACGGCCGCACGGTCCCGCAGGAACACAATGGTGAGGAAAAAGACATCTGCCAATACGTATTCCCCAAACTTGCAGTGGAGAAGAAACGAGAAAGCTGGACTCAGTTAGTCAACACTATTAACCGAAACACCCCCTTTCCCAAGTGCGGAAAAAGTCAGACCTATCCAGGAAAGACCCGAGCGACTTATCCATATTCTTTCAGCGGGAGGCACCATTTATTCTTCCTTCACAAAAACCGCGGATACACTAGCACGGACTTTTTACCAGATATCGCAATCAACAAATTACACGGCTACTTTTCAATTGAAAAACACTTGAGAGAGAGTGAACATATTGATTTTGCTTCCACAAACAAGGAGCTCTACAACAAACCTTTTTCCCTCCCTGAACTACAGTGTGCTGTATACCATACCCGTGAAACTTCACCCTGGCAGGGCCTGATGCACATCAACATGATCGAAAATCTCCCTGAAGGCGTTTGTGAGCTTCTATTAAAAGTATTAAACATAATGTACTCGATCTCATTTTTTCCTGATTATTGGCGGGAATCTGTAATTATCACAATACCCACACGGAAAATTCCACGGTGCCCCACATAACTATCGCCCCATTTCCCTTACCAGCGTCCTCTGTAAGACTATATGGAAAGAATGATCAACTCACGCCTTGTCGACTACCTTGAAATGCATGCAGGACTCAACAACATCCAGTTCAGCGGCCGCAAGCGCCACTCCACGGTGGACCACCTCGCACGACTAGATACAGACATTAGACGGGCTTCCGTTCGAAGGGAACTTGTGGTTTCCATATTGGTCAACGTTGAAAATGCATATGACACTACTGGAAATACTGTATTATGAAGTATCATCACCGCAAAGGACTGAGAGGCCTCCTACCACGTTGTATCTACCAACTTCTGCAAAATCGTACCTTCAAGGTCAAGACCGGAAACACTGTGTCACCATCGTATCCGCAAGAAATAAGCGTGTCCCAGGGAAGCGTCCTCAGTATCACCCTTTGTATCCTAAATATCGACCAGCTAATCGACATTCTTTCAACGGACGGATGATTGTTGTATCACTATACGTGGACGACCTACAAATAAGTTACAGGTACCCTAGCCCTTTAAAACTTCAACATGAACTTTAGAAGGGTCTAAACCTAGTCGGGAATTGGACTCTCTTAAAAGGAAAACGATTCTCGCCCGTTAAAACTAGAAGCAAGCTTTTTACCCTTGTGCCCGGTTAACATCTAAAACCAGCTCTAACTCTGTTCAACACCCCTCTAACATACGAAGAATCAATAAAATTTCTGGGTCTTGTGTGTGATCCTAAACTCGCATGGTGACCCCACATTCAGTCCTGGAGACTCGCTCAAGAAATTCAACGGTACTTATCCTCTCGGCAACATCCTTGAAATTCGGTGCCAATATGGACACCGGCATTACGCTGTTCAAACGGAAATACGCTCACGCATCGACTATGGAGCCGTTGTTTACGGTTCAGAAGCCAAAATCACTCGCGATCCCATCTCTATCATCACAAACAACGTTCTGTGCACCACAACTGGCGTGTTCCGTTCCAATCCCATCGAATCCCTTAACGTGCTCGCTGACGAGCTTCCATTTCCGCTCTGGCGAAACAAATTTTTGCTATAATACTACTATAAGACTAGGAGCCTAATCAACAATCCAGCACTCAACCACATCACCAGCATTTCCGATAAACGCCGCTTCGCGCCTAAGCAGAATATTTGCAAGCCGTTTTCCCTACGCATGGACATCTACTGACCACGCTAAACATCAACCGAAAGACCATTAAGTCTTCAGTCTCTTACAGAATTATTCAAATCAACACACCAACATTGATGATCAATCCACCACTGGTCAACCTTGATCTTCATGTATATCCTAAAGCAACTACTCCAACCAACAAGTACCGACAAGTATTTCTGAGACTTCTTGAGGAACAATATTCAGAACACCGCCATATATACACTGACGCCTCCAAAACCACGGACGGAGTGGGAGCCGCCGTTGAGTGCGAAGATATCAGTAGCGTAAAGGACGTCCAAACGGCCATCGATGCAGTTTTATCGGCGAGCGTACGGACGGGCGACCTTGGGACGACCATGTTGGCCGGAGTCAGGCGACAGGAGCGGAACTGTTTTTTGCACGTGAGTCAGCTAACCAGCGATGCGAAGACGGCCGGCGCGGAGGGAACGGAGGTGAATGACTCATTCGGATTATTCGTTAGTTAATAGGTTAAATATTTATATTTACACATATACATATAGGTATTTTGCATTTCAATGATGGGCATTCTGTATTGCAATTCCATTGCATGTCATGTTGCATATATGCATTTCAATATAGTTCTCTGAATGTTTAGGGGTATTGATAACAAACATTTATAAGATAATTTTTTATTGATAATAAATCTAACAATTACATGATTATTTACGTGTAGTATTAAAGATTAAAACCTTGGTTATCATATGAATGTAAGTGTATCAGGCATGAATTCGCTTAATTTCTTGGATTGTTGGGTATAAATTAGCTTAACTGAATGTAACAATCCAAAACTGGTTTGACCGACCATGCACCTTCCATTTTTGTGTAGAATTTATCTTCCGGGGTAGGATATGCCGCATATCATACCTAATCAACATCTATTAGGGTAGAATAAAGAATTTTAGTTAGCTATTATTTTTACCGTTATACTTTTGGATTGATTATCATACGAATAAAAGTGTATCAGGTAAGAATTAGCCTAATTTCGTGGATTGTTGGGTATAAATTATCTTAACTGGATGTAATGATCCAAAATATTGGTATGTTTTACCTGTCGATATTGGATTTGGGTCTGGTTCAAAGGCAACTTATTTATTATATGGTCTGTTCACAATATAGATCTGACCGTCATAAACAACACTAGATGGATTATTTAATCAAATTCTTGAATCTAATACCTAAACCGATCTCAGTGGACAAGTATCTGGTTTATCGATGAGACTGAGGAATGTCAGTACCCCTGCGCTCTGTTCTTAGTTACTCTAGCAGGAACTCTTTCCCTCGTTTTCTCTGGCCTGGAGATATCGGACACAGAAAATGATACAAAAATTAACATGATACTGAAACATTCCTTCAAAAGGAGAAAGATCCTGTAATGGATAGTTTTTTTATAGAAAAGTGCAAATTATCTGCTCAGGGTAAATAGGATTGTCTTTATCAAAGGAAGCATTTAGTTATAATTCTCTACTATGATATGTTTCAGTTTGTGTAAATTGTGCGAAATCCAACATTTAGATTTTCGGTCTCTAAGCGTTACACATTTATTAGGTGTGTTGGTTGAAACTCATTGAATTTGTGGTGTTTTTTGGAATTTTGGAATAGTTATCTCATACAGTTGGAGATATTTTTATGATATTTCAGGTTTGCATCGTCCATGTAACACACTATTTCATGTATAATTCGTCGGTCATTGCATCATTCTTCTTATTTTATTATATCTTGACCGTTTTAGTATGTCTTTGAGTTTTGTATGTTCTCTGTACAGTTTACATCTTTCATGCAAGGTATTGGTTTTTTTATACAATATCTGAATATTAGGATATATTACGTTTGTATCTTCAATGTAGAACATTATTTCAGGTATAAATTAGTTACAAGTCGTATATTTATAGTGTTTTATATATATTCTTACATCCTGGTACAATGTTTGACGTGGATATTTTATAAATAGAAGATTCCATTTGTTACAAACTTGATCTTGTCAGTGTGTATGTATGCGTTCATGTATACCTTCATGTACGTGTTTAGGTAGGTGTAAATGTTTATGGGTGTGTACGGGTATATATGACTGTATGTATATGCATGTATATGTTCAAGCGTATGTACTTGTTACATGAGTTGAAAAAATGTATAACAAACTTTAAAATTCAATATTATTTCAATTTTTCTGAGGGATGACAGAGCCAAGTCGGTCTATTGAAGTGAAAACTTGACTCTGTTATCCCTCAAAAAATTTAATTTTTTATTGAATTTGGAATTCTAAATTTTGTTATATATTATTTTAACTCGTGTACGTACATACGCTTGAAGATACACATGCATATAAATAGACAGTCATATATACACGTACACACGCATGAACATAGACACGTACATAAACACGTGCATGAACGGATACATGAACGCATACATACACACAGACATATTGAAAACAAACATATACAAATATCACGTCATAGGTGGCAACGTTAGGCGTAATGTTCTGCGAAAATCAGCAGGTAATCAACTTATATTAGGTAGATGCATACCGAGATTGTAATCAGTGTCACGCTTAGTGTAAGTGGAGACGAAGGTATCGTTGTCTAATAAATAAAATGGATATTCACGTGGCAAACTTGATTTATGTGTAATGGCCTCAAATTAGGTAATACAAATATGAAAAGAGTGGGGGATATTGTTCATATATGGATGAAGAGAAAAGGAAGTAGGATTTGGGCGACAAATGTCGACGCGTTACAGTCATATGGAACAAAGTTTGACGAAAACGTGAAAGTAAACCTCAATATTGATATGATCCAAACGGAAAATCGTCAAGAGTGTAATAAAGCTGAGGTTTTAGAAAACAAATTGTAACTAGGAACAAAAGAGAATCCAGTAAGCATGCAACTATTTCTCAAGGATGAAGACCAGAATAACTTTGAACTGGAAAATTATAAAAAATGAAAACACAAGAAGAAAAAGCAATGCATCTGTGGGATCACGGGCATGGAACAGCTTTCGGTATGCACATTAAAGACATGATGGAGTACATGAAGAATTTTGAAAGAAATCTGAAATATAGTGATGAAAAGTATGGTTGGATGTTCGAACCATGCTGTTAAATCAAATTAACAGGGAGATAACATTGATGATGCAAGCAAGATCTGTAAATAATACTTCTCAGCTTCAGGAAACCAACCTCTTAGGTGAAATGGGTTCTGTTTTGAATTGATCATACTTAATCTTACCTGCCGATGAACTCTTCCTTCCCGGAGGACCACCGTTTCTTTATTCATTTTGAGTAGGACACTTCTGTGACCTCTCTCTAACGAAAGTAGTGACCTTAGCATACCGTGAGACGAAACAGTCCCGGAGACGGGCGATGATTTGTTGGTGTCATGCTGCAGCCCTGGCTGCTGGTTTGACGTTCGTTGCTAGAAGGACATTGACTTACTGCAGTAGAACGCTAAGACACACTAATCTAATTTCCATCACCGACCAATGAACATATCAAGGTTCTTTAGCAACATCAGATAGGAAGAACCTTCATCTCCATCAAGACGCCTTGAAACGGTTCCTAAACCTCCATCTACTGTCCATCTCCTCCGGAGATCTGATGTCAGACTTAGTGATCTAATCCGCAGGGCAGGCAGAAAGCAGTTCTCCGGTGTAACAGTGGTGTAATTCGAAGCTCATTCACCTAGATCAGAAACGAACTGTCCATGAGAACAATCCGAGGCTTCCTCGCGACGGCCTGAGGAATAATTTCTAACAATTCTTATCGCTTTTCAGGGGACCTTTGCATCAGGATGCATACTCGGGCTGGTTGGTTGCATCTGGGTCTATAACGGAGGGTATCAGAGCAACCTTGGATTTGTGTCATGGGGCGTGTTTGCTGTCGCTATCTTGTTGGGGTCGGGGGGCTCGACCCTACTCATCACTTCGCTGTCCATTACTGCTGACCTCATCGGCAACAACACTGAGGGCGGGGCCTTCGTCTACGGGCTGATGAGTCTCTTTGACAAGATCAGCAACGGTGTTATTATAATCATCATACAGGACAACAACACAGGGCTGTAAGTGCACCTTATATCGAGCTTGTAACGGTTTGTGCTCGGGGAAATACAAAATTGTACTACGTGAGATATTGGCTCAGAGCGTTTCTTGGCAGAATTTCTAATCCCAATTATATTAGTCATGTGCAAACTTTATCCAAGTTCTCATGTTAAATTGCAGTGGATAGCAGATCGGATTTGCATCTTAAAACTCTTGAAGTATTCCGCATAGACTGACCTTGAACGGACGAAAGTTTCCCTAGCTCGCAATTCAGTACTCTACGAGTCGAGACACTCACTATTGCAGGATAGTATCGTTACTCTTTCACGGTTGTTTTGCAAATGCCATTCCTGGTCTGAGGAAATCTTAATGACTTTGAGTTGTAACTTTACTTCTCTTTACGTGTAACTGTTTATTTCTTATGATAACTTTTTTTGATATTGGTACATCATTTCTGTCTTTTGCATGACTGCTCTCCTGTACCCCATCAGACCTTCTTACTACCGAGACGTCATCTTCTGGGCGTGTGGCGGAGCGTGTCTCATGGGGCTACTTGTCACGGCTGTGCTAGTCCCAGTGAAGGTCAACAATAGGCCAGGTGAGGGAGTCTGAGATCAGCAACTGCAACATCATTTTTGAAGTACTTTTGCCTAGGGGTAATTCAGAAACCTGTAGGTCAAGAGTCGTGTTCTGGAACAGACGGTTCTTCGAAAATATTCTATCGTAGGAATGGTGTCGTTGATTGAAGTCACCACACCATCAGTCAGGGGATTTTTTTTCTGACTACCCGAGCACTCGGCCTCGACCTGCTGCTCGTCGTCCACGGGTGTTGTTCAGCCTAAGCCAAGAAATGAGCCTTGATGTGTTGAACGCAATCAGTGTCTCTTGTTCTGCCTAACCCGATCACTCGGCCCCGCTGTGCTGCAATGCCCTGATATCTTGCATTCATTTAATAATATTAATCCTCTATAAATCCAATTCAGTACTGAGAAGTTAGGGTCTACAAGTAGATACAATAGGTTCAAGTTGCAACTTGCTTGCACCTATTTTCTGACCATACACTCTTCTACGGTCGTTTGCACGCCATGTTTCAAGTGGTGCCTGGGCGGCGGTTGTCGGACAGCGGTCGGTAACTCCGATAGGGTAGTACTGCGTAGCGCAAATCGGACAAATTAACGGGTAAAATATAGCTATGGCTTTCGAGTGCTGCATAAGGCAATTAAGTGATGGAATATAGATATGATGAATAGAAGTGGGCGGCGTTGGGGAGTCGCTCGGCGGGTGGTACGAACGGACGGGAGCAAGTAGGCGATGCAGGTGGGTTGCCTAGGCTTTCAGCCACGTGTCGGGTTTATTTGTATTGTGTGTTTACACGGTATATATTTTGTGTAGAAATCTAGCATATTAATCAGTCCATGGCTCATCACTGTTTTATTAGGGACAAATAGAGGTGGGCGGCTTGGTACGTACAGCGTATAATTAAGTTTATTTTGCCATTGTGTGAATTTGGATAATTTATACATACAGAATGCAAGTGATGATGCATTTTATTAAGGAAATACATGATTTATCAGTGTTCTATTAGTATAGCGAACGGGTGAGGCAGTGGGTGCAGGTATTCGGGCTGTGTTGCTTAGTATATATTTTATGTTTAGTTGTTAAATTGTGCGCATTTTAAGTGTTGTATGTTGGCAGAATGCAAGTGATGATGAATTTCTTTAAGGAAATACATGGTTTATTCGTGTTTTATTACTATAGCAAACGGGAGGGGCAGTGAGCGTAGGTTAGCGGGCTTTGATACACAAAATAGATTTTGTGTTTACACAGATATGTCAGATAGTTTGTGCGCATTTATCATATTAATTTGTGCGTTCTTATTGCTCTCCTGGTGCATTTATTGCATATGCATTGCAAGAGCTTTGAATTTAAACAATTAGGACAGGAATAATTTATATTTACAATACATTTGTATTTAGTACACATGGCACACAACCAGCATTTTGTATATCTTTACATATAAGGCTTTCAACGTTACCAGGCTTTCCCTCATCTTTTATACATAGGTTTCGTCTCCCTTTGAATAGGTCTTATCTTGATGGCCATTACCAGTTATGCTAATGCCTGGGTTGGAGAGAGAGTTTTTGTTACGTTTTGTAAGGATTTCCATGTAGTTTTATGCATAGGGTGGGTTTATGTTTCTGAATTTTAACTTTTTTTCAGTTGGATCGGTCATCTGTAGACTATAGTGTTGAAATTTTCGCTAGGGTTCGCGGTTGATAAGGGATACTGTTATCCTTCAAGCATGTCACAGGAAAAACTGATCTTCATCTATATCAATTTATTTGACGTTTGTGATTTGTTTTTCAATTTGATTACTTCATTATAATTGTTATACGGTAGGTATTATGAATCTGTTACATATCATGTTGAATATTTGTATTGACATTGATCGCTACCTCCCATGTGATGTTTATTATTTTTTTTCAAGTAAATTTAGCCGTCGATAGACTCTTATTGTTCGCAATTATTTGCTGAGATTTGATGTCGGTGAAGGATATTGCTCTTGTTATAGCTTGCCATTGGAAAAAAATTGTTCCTGAGATGATAAAAATCAGTAGAGGTTGCTGATTTATCAATAAAATTCTATCAGATTTCTTTTCACTATACGATACGAGTGGAGAAGTTTGCCACTCATATATTGTAGGTCTCTGTTATGTATATCAGTCGCACGTCATGGTAACTTATTCCCCTTGGATATGAGACAGGATAATTACCTATAGGGTATTTTATCTTATATCTGAAAAGTAGGATCATTGAGTTTTGTATGATCTCTGGAGGGTCTAAATCTTCAATGTAGGGTTGCCTGTTGGAATGTTT
Organism: Gammarus roeselii; assembly: GCA_016164225.1. NCBI lineage: Eukaryota > Metazoa > Arthropoda > Malacostraca > Amphipoda > Gammaridae > Gammarus > Gammarus roeselii. The sequence continues at coordinate 17,527 of SDVV010007169.1, forward strand.
CGAAACACCCATCTCCACCTTGGAAGGATGACTATGTGTACATATTGATACTGCTTCAGTTCTCTGATGTCTGGATGTATGTATTTTATATTGTAGCTATATTTTTTCAAGTTTGTTCAGTCATTTGTAGACTATAGTGTTCAAAATAATAGTTAAGATTTGATGTTAATATGAGATGTTGCTCTTGCTTTGGCTTGGAAAAAGGGGACCTGATCTGTAGCAATTTGCTAGAGGTTTGTGATTTATAAATAATTTTTTGTCGGATTTCTATATACCATATGGTAGAAGTACCCCTCTTAATTTATAGTAGGTCTCTGTTATGCATATCAGTCGCACGTCTTGGTGGCTTATTCACGTTAGATGTTGATTAGGATATGCATGCATGCGCCATAGGTTGTCTCGTTCCTAATGTGTTTTAAATAC
>SDVV010007170.1:0-17949 GCA_016164225.1 Gammarus roeselii
AGCTGTAAGTCCAGGTGTCACTCGGAGAATATTTCGTCTCAAAGTTCTTCGTTGAGCTGAGTGGGGAGTTCGTCTCCATTTTGTTCCCTCTCTTGAGGTTATGTAATTTTCATCGTCACATTCATCTGAGTCTTCTTCATAACTAGAAGAGGAAGAATCATCTTCATTAGGTAAGATATTGTCTTCTATTTCTGAATTTTCACCAGGAATAAGTTCTTCTTCACTATCAACCTCCGAATCGGATTTATATAAAATTTCTTGTATTTGTTCATCACTGAGATATTTACCAGACATAACTGGGTATTATTATCTGAAACAAAATTATAAAATTTAAAAATTCCTGTAATAAATCAATTTTTAGGACAATATTGGCATCAACACATTCTCCTGAAATGGGGTCAAAAATGACCCCACACACTTAAAAACGTCATAAGTAGTAAAATAAAACTAGTATCCAATTGGTACTGCTTGTCAATGTTTTACACATAATTTTAGGAAGGAAATGCTAATTTTGGATAAATTTAACCATTAGTTTGGCAATTATTGCAAAATTACATACTCTGGGGTCATTTCTGACCCCGTTTCAGGTCCAGGAAGGTTAATGATGAATGCTGAACTAGGGATGAGATGCCTTACATGCTTCACGATGCTTTACACTCAACTTATGTCTGTAACTAATACTACACCATGTGTTATTTGTATGATATTTATTATACACATTTAAGAAAGCAAAATGCATTGTGCGTTTTAGTATCATCGATTATTAATTTATGCTTTCGATTATTCTATGTAAAGACACCAAATTGGTCGAGCAGTTGTCGTTCCCATCGAAATGTGTGACATGCAATGTTGGCGTAATTTCCTGATTTGTATTGCTTAGTATTCGTCGTCACGATTTGTATTATTGATTCCCAAAACTGATGTCAGGTGTTTATGTTGCCGTTGTGTTCATCTCCGCTTTACCTTTTTTCTGCCTATAACAAACCATAATTTCTTAATGGGCGAGCTAGAGCTAACTGTCTCATTCAAATTGTTTTCACGATGGAGAAACTCTGATCGGAATTTTCCTGATTGTCGCTGATTGCACTGAATGACGGACTCCTAATACTGAGTAGAGATATTGTAAGGGTTTGTGAGGGAGGAATTTGATCGATAGAGGACCTGCTAAGCGCACAATGGGAACAAAGAAGAAAATGTTGCATCTAATTCTGTAAATGGAAACACAATTGAAATCCCAAATGTTACTTAAATGTTCGATGCATTTTCCGTAGACTTTTCCCACGCATTTGTGTTGCCCTATACGCGAACAAACTAAGCTGTATGTTTATTGTGATCGTGTTTATTTATTAAAATTATCTTGTATTTCACGTTGCTATTCCCACTAATATAATTGAGCAAAGGTGAAACATTGGTCTCTACTTATGTTAGCATAACCAATATTGAAACAATTTTAAAACTTAGTTCAATGATCGGTGCATTATTCGTGTACTAATATCCACAAATGGGACTATTCGAAGTGCAGTTACTAGCAAATGTTTCACATATCCTTCTCATTAGTATGCGAAATACCTAATAAAATGGTCCGATATCTTACATCGCTACGCGATAAGAAATTTTTATAAAATCGTTAGTCATGCATGAGTTCTACCTAAAATAAAATAAAAATGATTTCAGTCAATGCATGAAACTTATTTCGACCGATGAGAAGCTAAATTTTTACGATCCTATTAATTACTCATTTCGTTTTATTTTATTGAATTCATTTCGTTATGAATTTATTGGATTTTTAAAACATGAAACATTGTAATGTAATGGCATAATAAGATTCAAACACGAATTGACACAGTGTTAGTCATTGTACGGTGTTAAATTCGTAGATTATTTAGTTAATATTCCGCTATTTTTGTTTTGTGTCTATTTTTATACGAGCAAACTTTCATTTCATTTGTATTTTTTTATTTCGATTTTTAATTAGTTATTATTGTCACGCCTTGCGACTGTGTCTTATCATATCTTGAAACTTTCAAAACAAAGGGCAGCCGCATTGAAATGTATACCGTGGAAAAAATAACACCACAGCATCAAGTCTTTCATCATCTTTCAGCAAAGACGGTGAACGTCTTTTTTCTCTGCTCAGCTGACGAAGGCAAAGATTGGATGTTTTTTCACTTGATAACAGTCAACAGCAGAGGCTTAGGGGGAGGCGGTGGTAGGCAAATCCTAAGCCCACCTATTCCCATCAGGACAACCGTCTCCTCAGGCCTCAGCACTGACGTTGTGGGTCTGACCGTAGAGTGCAGTTGCAACATAAAGTCCCCTGCCTGGCCAACTTCACAGGCCCCTTGGCCTCTGTTCGTTGGTCACGTACTTTGGCAACTCAATTAATCTCACACTTGCGATAAAGTTATTTGGTTCATATCTGTTGAAATGCATTCTTGGAAATAAAAATGTACTCATTACAGCGTAATTTAGCAGTGCTCGTGTGACCGGGACGATTATAGCTCAAAATGCTGTCTGGGAAGTAACAATACCGATGACACGAGTTGAAATGAGGCCTTTTGGTACACTCACCCGAAAATGTCGTGCAAACAAGTTGAGTTTGGTCGGTGGCGCATTACCGATCAGTTGAGTGAATATCGATTGCAAAGGCTTGAGGGGAACGGTCTCAAAACTGCACTAGCTGCTGTCGGGCGGCCCGAGGGACGATGGAAAGAAAACGAGCCCGCACAGATAAGGTGATGTATAAACGAACACATGATCTCCTCTACCACATTCTGTTAAAGGTCGGTGCTCCAACACCCGTGTGCCTGAGCGGACATGGCGTCGGTGATCACGTTCACGATAACGATATAATAATTCTTAAAATTATTGTCATATGGTGGTCGGGACAACCATATGGTTGGACCGACAACGACTGTTGTCGAGCCAATCAACTCCGTACTTGAAATAAATCACAGCTCTTTCCAGATTTATTTTACAAATAATACCTTTCGAATGCAGGCAAACCCATTTACGCACACCGACATTCTTTTCCTGGTGTATGGTATGAGGGTTGACAAGAAGACCATTGATGTCAATTTACAAAAAGACCGAATGCTATTTGTCAGCATTTTGAATGTCATCAATTACAGCGTGCAAATATATTTCCCAGCTTATCATGAATCAATATATAATATTATCCAGAATATTACGTCTACTTCATTCGCGCGTCATCACATCAACATTTCCCATCCGAGCAAGCATGCTTGGTGTCAAGAAGCAAATAGACTTCCACAGCAGGCATGAGTTAGTAAATATCAATGAATACTGATCTAAGTATTTATTCTGCTATCGATAAAGTAAAAGGATTTTGGATCCTCCAAGGGTTGCTGCTCTAACGGTAGCGATGTAGCCGAATGGAAGATTGGGAAACTTTCAGAATCGCTGTCACAATTATTATCGTACTAACATTCTGATTCGTGAAATCCGAATATTCACATCGAATGTACAACGAAATCTAGCCCATGTGAGCAATCCACGATTCATTGGTTGGCATAATCATGAATCAATTTTCAATTCAAAGGAAGATTGTTAAACAATAATACTTCGAAATTCAATCTTTTCCTGTTGTTCAGATCGATTTTTGCAGCTGATATTAACATCGTCAACAGCAGGTTCATCTCGCATTAAATGCAGCGTCTCCATCTCCCAGCGACTGCAGCGGCTCCATCTCCCAGCGACTGCAGCGGCTCCATCTCCCAGCGACTGCAGCGGCTCCAACTCACAGCAACTGCCGCGGCTCCATCTCCCAGCGACTGCAGCGGCTCCAACTCACAGCAACTGCCGCGGCTCCATCTCGCAGCGACTGCCGCGGCTCTATCTCACAGCGACTGCCGCGGCTCCATCTCGCAGCGCCTGCAGAGGCTCTATCTCCTATCGACTGCAACGGTTCCATCTCGCAGCGACTGCAGTGGCTCCATCTCGCAGCGACTGCCGCGGCTCTATCTCACAGCGACTGCAGCGGCTCCATCTTGCAGCGACTGCCGAGGCTCTATCTCGCAGCGACTGCCGCGGCTCCATCTCGCAGCGACTGCCGCGGCTCCATCTCGCAGCGACTGCAGCGGCTCCATCTCGCAGCGACTGCCGCGGCTCCATCTCGCAGCGCCTGCAGAGGCTCTATCTCTTATCGACTGCAACGGTTCCATCTCCCAGCGACTGCCGCGGCTCCATCTCGCAGCGACTGCAGCGGCTCCATCTCGCAGCGACTGCAGCGGCTCCATCTTGCAGCGACTGCAGCGGCTCCATCTCGCAGTGACTGCTGCGGCTCCTTTTCCCAGCGACTGCAGCGGCTCCATCTCCCAGCGACTGCCGCGGCTCCATCTCGCTGCGACTGCTGCGGCTCCATCTCCCAGCGACTGCAGCGGCTCCATCTCGCATCGACTGCAGTGGCTCCATTTCGCATCGACTTCAGGTATTGCATCTCGCATCAACTGCAGCAGTCATTTCTCTCATTGACTGCAGCAGCTCCATTTCGCACAGACCCAGTGGCCGAGCTCCTGACTAAATTAGATTACGATGCACTTAACCAGGTTCACGCCTTGAAAAGATGATCAATAGATCTATCTAATCAAGGAATCTCTTTGTGAGGGTAAAGAGACTGGATATTGGACTGGACATTTTCAGAAGAAGATTGCTTATTGGTCAATTTATTATTCCACTAGATCAAAGTGGATGGTTTGGAAAAAATTGTTGCTGAGTTAGAGATAATTAGTTAGTTTATTGTTCTCTCGAAACACTTATTAAGTAACTTACCTACTACAGGAAGTTACTAAACTCTTAAACTACTTGAACGCTGTATAAAATCTACATTATACGACATTTGGAAATTTGGAGTATTGGATTACATAGAAGAAGAACGGACTTCGAAATGAGACCCAATATTATAAGCGACAATATGAATACTTAGGATGAAGCTTAAAAGTGCCCGTCGAACTTTCCCTCTCACATTTCTGTTGTGGCGTTGCTTAGGAGGTTCTTCATAAATTCAAATGTCATGGGCTTGCGTTCGTGGACAATGGATTCCATCTCCGCACGAAACCAGTTGGCGAGCGGGCAGAGGTCGGGGGCAAATATAGGGCCGAGGCTGGGTCGTTCGGCGGCTGGTTACTCCCTCCGGAAATTTGTCCAATAAAAATTCGTGACCTACGATGGAGCAGCGAGGAAGGGCGTAGCAGTTAAATTCGAGAAGGGTGGTGCTCCTGCTCACGCTTGTGCGAGTGCTTCAAATTTGTATGAGTAATCAACTGTCATACGGGCCAGCCTTGGCCTTCTTTTCTGCTTATGGGAAGAGATGGAATTCGATTCCCACGAACGCGAATAAACCATTGAATATCTGAAGAAACTGCAAAGTCGCGACAGACATGAGCAAGAGAAAAATCGATTTATATTGTTTTATGCATCAAAACATGATGAAAAGACTCCTTTTCAGTCTAGTCTAGTAATTCAATGTTTAAAATGTCGTTTGACTTATATTTTACAGATCGTACAAATTGTTAAAATCTTTATAAGCCGCCTGCAGGTACCACATTCAAAATACATTTAAAGCTTTCCCAGTTAGAAAATAGCAATTCCGCATTTGTTTGCACACTCAGTCGAAAAGGTTAGTGGTGATGCTTTAGTTTTACATTTCTCTCATCACTGGAAACACAGATTGTTTAAACTGGCAACAGTTCATTCGTGGTGTTATTCCAAATTCATGGTTAGCCGAACACTTTTAGCCGTCGCTCCAGTACCTCTTCTCTTTGGTCTTATTCCTATTTCATACATTAATCGGCCTAATGCACACATCGATCAGTTGTTATCATATACATAATGTTGTCATGAAAACAAAGTTGTCATGACATCGTCGTTCGTGCCGTCGAATAAACAAAACATCATCCAGTTTGCATTCGTTCGCCGAAACTTTTTCGTTGGCAGAGACAATGCCTTTCCTGTCACTATCATTGCCTTTCCTGTCACTATCAGTGTCATAAACAGCAGCGACGAGCGCACTGATCGACAGGGAGACCGAGGAGACCCTCAGTCGTGAGGGAGAGATAAAATATATGGCCTCCAGTTCTAGTACACCGAGAACAAGGCGAGGATCTGAGACAACGAGAAAAGGAATGTGCTGCAGGGAGCGTCAAAATACAATTGTTTTAAGCAAAACGAAAATTCGGTGGTTTGAGGCACCGCGAAAACGCGGGGTACTGAGGCATCGCAAAATGAATGACGATGTGTGACAACTTGTATAGACGGTGATTTGAAGTGAAGCAAACGGCGGTGGTTGGGGTAAATGTGTACAATATGATTGGAATAACTTAAAAAGATTGGGTGGAAGGATGGCAGAGACTGAGGTTCAGCATAGCGCAGACTTTGGAATTTCATCCGTTCAGTGTTAATAAGACCTTCGTCAAATAGAGTCAGGAATTTTACTGTCCTTGTGTTTCATTCCTCTTGGTGTATAGGCTTTATTAAACGGGATACATGGATTTTTGGCGTATTTTATAATAGGTCAATAGGTTAGTACGTGAGGACTAGGCTGTCCCAGAAGCTCTAAAAAGCTTAAATAGGTCATTACTTTTTTGTAACTGAAAAATTAAATTACTTGCAAACTGTACAATTTTGTTGTAATAAACTGTTTCAACTGTTTATACTGTTTCACGTCATTTTATAAATCTCGTTGCCTTTTTTGATTGGAAGTATATAACATATTTAATTGTGCATCATTATATGCAATGACAACCGTTTAGGCGACTGCCTAAATAACTGAAAGTGAAATACTATTGACTAGAGATGCTATTACAATTCATTTATATATTTTCTAGTTTTGTCTCTGAATAATGTTGGAAAGTTGGAAGCCTCCATCTTTTCTGTTTTGAATACATAACATGAAATACTGTAACACAGCATTCCTAAACCTAAAAAAGTAGAATGAATGATTCAAACTGAATTATTTTGAAATAGTTCTTCGGCGCCTTCTGGTTTTATTTTTCGCAATCATGAAATTTCTCTTTCCGGTCCCAAAAAAATCCCTCCCTAGTGTCTTTAAATTGCTTCCGACAGCCCAGGGCAATCTGTTCTACAAGTCAGAGCAACTGAGGGCTTTGTTAGGAAAAAAAAACACGCGTTACCTTCCATAAACTTTAGATTTGAAACTGGCGATGGCTTGCGTTCGTTTGCAACTCGTTCAACACCTCCTGGTTTAGGGAAGAGGAAAGATACCTACCGTCTAATATGCAAAACATTCTACGATATATTTTGCACAAAATTAAAATTTAAATTAAATGGAATCATCTACATGTGGAGCACACCTAAACCAATCATGGACTCGTACATTAGCAAGGACGAACTCATGAAATATGTGATGGAATTTTCAAAAAAGAATAACAGAAACGTAATTAATCTCGAAATTGGTGTTAAATTTTAGGAATTGGGTAGTTTAGCTCCCCAACACGCGACCATTGCATGACGTCGACTCAGAAAAAATGGTTACTTGGTAAAATTACGTTCAATTGACTTGTTATATTATACATGTACAGTACATGTTAAAATATGAGGGCAAGGTATAAAACGTGCGCCAGACTTGCTCTACCAACTTGTATCGCTTCCATGCAACCGTAAGCTGTATTGTGGAGGCCGGTCATTCCAACGGAAACGGTCTGGGCGACGCTCTTGACCTCCGGGAGCAGTCGTGGCGTGAGGCCCCGGGAGCATTTGAGACGGATAGTAAGTTTAGAACTTGATCGAGAGGCGGGTTTCCTCTCGCCGAGAAAACCTTTGATACTACACACCTGAACCCCGACTCTTTTCGTGTTCCGTTTGTTCTTTGGCTGGTAGTGGTTATTTGTGAACCATTTTATTTCGTCTCCAATACTGACCCACCAATCAAATTGTCACAGAATACAGCGCATGCTACGTCCCAACCCATGTTTTTCCATGCACAACATTTATGTCTCTCAACCCATGTTTCTGCATAACACTTGTCACCTTCAACGCAGTCGTGCTGCACCGCAAACTAATATTTGTCAGCAATAAATTTCTCTTATCAACACAGTTACCTTCCCTTAGCCATAAACATACCCCCAACCCTCCTGGGGTTGTAATATTTTGTAATATTTTTCAGCGGTAAATTTCACTTCCCAACACAGTTACTTCTCCTGACCCCTAAACCTTCCCCCCCCTCCTGAGAGATGAAGAAGCTGCCAAATCGACAATGTACGATGCTATAAGGCACAGGGTGGTGAACTGAAGATTATCGAGCCATGGGAATGGGACGCCGGGTCATTGGTTGAAGCATACACACTCATTATTTACAAAAACGCACGTGAGCAATGAATAATTCGTGAAAAACATAGTTTAAACTTATTATTTATGTAATAATTGATTTGTTCATACAATTATTATTTGATCTAGAATAACGGCGTAGAATTTAAACACCGGACCGCTTACCGGAATTATTAAATACCTTTCTTGGCTCGAGGAAAGTACTGATGAAACTGGCTTGAAATTCCCGATCACTCATTATAAAGCAACTCAACTCACTGTACACTGTTACATACGCAGTAGGAATCCCACTTGAGTGTAAAAACCTCTGCTTGCTTTCCGAACCTGCGAACGGGGCTAACACGTCATAATTGCTGAACAATAATCCGCTGGGTCTTGTTGGCTGTGAGTCTTAACCTATTCAATGGGCGTAACATTGCGTCCCAACCGATTATCCTGTACCTAGCTTTTTTGTTACCACATGAAACTAAATCATGTCGTATATAATTGATTTTTCTAGTATAGCTAAATGTAGAACGTAGAGTAATTTGTTTCATGACTGAATGTTGTATGCAATGACATGTTGGATATTTTATGCTGGCAGTATCAAGGTTGAAGTCAGTGTTAGCAGTATATTTCATTATCACTTTATCAATTAACTTAACTTATTTTACTTATTTTTTATTGAAATCAATACTTTACTCAAACGATTTCTTTGGTCCTACAATAATATCTATAAAATAGTCGAATGAAAATGTAAATTTATGTAGTTCCTCTACTTAAAAGAAAATAATAAGTATCATTAGGTAATACATGTTTTGTTCAGAACAGCTCACATACACGAAGAATTGTCACAAAGTATCGGTGTATTCAGATATCTTCAATATACTTCGGCCGGTCGTTATACATAATTAAATGTGTAATCCTTTTTATCCTAATTAAACAAAGTTCTTCAAATCCCAAAATCCAGTAAATGTCGTATATTTTAAACATGAAGACACAAAAAGTATTAATCTTCCGTGACCAACAATCCAGATTTTTACTCTCTGTTGGAAAATTTAACAGGAAATCGCGGTCGTTCACTTAGTTTTCTAATCATCATTGATTCTGAGAAGGAAAATGGAAACGTTTTTATTTACAGTTCTTAGTTTGAATGATCTAACAATAGTATACATGTTTCTCTAGTGCAAATAATCAGAGCGGAGTGATAACTATCGCATAAAAAGTATGTATGAACTTTGCTACAGGCCTGTCTACCAGTCTAGAATTCAATTGGGTAAAGTTGGGTGGTTTCCTGCGATTGAAGTTACTTCCAAACGAATGATCCGCCAACGCGATGCCAAGATGATAGAAGAGTGCGCATCAAAGTCAGCCAGCCGATCGGAGTTGGAACTCAGAAGCTGCTGTCAGTCCTAATACACCAAAACGCGGCCAAGTTGTGATCGTAGGCAATATGAAGAATAATTTCGAAAAAAAAAATCGAGGCACTGAGTGTCTGGTAAAGAGTGTGTATTTTGTAACTGCTTTTACTCAATTAGTAAATGCGTTTTATTAGTAAAATATAGGGCATTTTGCCATCAGCGCTGTGAGCAATATTTCCAGCCTGGAAATAAATCCGGATAACTTGTTCCACAGTAATTTTTACGTGTTAACAAATACCATGGATCATTCTCGGATAAGTGAAGATTTCCTCTTCAACAGCACTGAAACAAAAATTCGTGCATGGATTTTACATCATATGTTCAATATCGTCGTGAAAATTTACAGAAAAGATTAATTTTCAAAGGTGCAGCTCCAAGGACACGATACTTCCAGAACAGCAGCAAGAGGATTCTAATCGTGGAATACATCATCAGGACTTGTAAAGGGTTTGGCAGCCCGCCACAGCTTTATTCGCTCCATCCCGCCAATCGAGGAGTACTTCATTACCAGGGGTACATGGTTCAAGATAGGCCCAGATCCATTATATTATTCTTGACTGGATCAGTCAAGATTGGATGTAACGTGAACATTCAAACTTTTTCAATATTGCTAAAGTGTTCATGTGCTTGCGATGTCTCTATTACATTTCCTGCGTTTTAGAGTTCATTTGTCGTAGTGATCACGCAATTTGTTCATGACCGCCAGCCGACGAAGGTTAGCGTCGTTATTGGGCGACAGCGTGTAACGGGAGGCAAAATTTTCTATAATATAAAACTAGATCAATACTTGATAGAGATGAAGAGAACAGAGGGGCTGCATTATTGAGGGAGCGGAGTTGAGTGAGGAAGGCTTGACTGCTTGTTTTTACCATTCATAAAATAGGGCAACTCTCAAATAACAATTACATTTGATAGGGAATAAATAGACACATCATTTAGAGCAGTGACCATGTCGCAAATAAAATAAGTAAAAGCTATTTCTTCCTATGACTCACGATTTTGGTGTAAGCTGATGTATTAGTGTGATATGATGAAATCATTGTTGATCGCTGGTGAAACAGTATTTTTAATTGTTCATTTGTATTTATGATGTTAGCAATTAGTATGCATTTGAATGTATAATTTTCCAATCATCATTTTTACATTAAAAACTATTTATAATTCAAATACGGCAGCCTCTAAACACCTAATTCCAAAACATCCATTTTTTTCGAAATAGGTCATTCAATAGTTCCAGAGTTTCCTTCAAAATTGTTAATCGATCCTTCTCTGTCAGGACAATTGTTTTTGGCTGTCCTCCCATCCAGGCCAAACCAAATTCAATTAGGATCCTTGTCCCCTTAGCTTTGCTGACTCACTACTCTGAAACTTTTTATAAGATTTTCCCTTTATATTGTAGGATTTGTTGCCAGAGTTAGTCTCGGAGAAAAAATAAGATTGGCTCAAGAATTCGTGTCCCAATCGTCATACCATTGCTTCGCGGATGTGTATGAAAAAGTTCTTTAGAGATTGTACCTATTAAAACATGAATAAAAACATTTATGTATTTGCATGGTAATCAAGCAATTACGAACAAACAATTTTCGCAAATTCAACACCCAGAATCAGTCCCTCACTTCTAGAAACGATGCCATGTACAATGCCATCCTCCACCGCCTGACTCCAGTAAATTTACGCCTCTGAATCTAAATGTTCTTCTCAGTTACAACGTCGTCCTCACCGCTACCGAGTCAAAATGACCATCCGTCTCATCTTCCCCCCAAGTTCAGGTTCCAATCACAAGCTTTACGCTTCATCGTCCCGGCCGGTTTCCGGTCTCAATCACCTCCCGTCAAGTCTTCCTCAGTTAGAATTACGCACCGCCCCGGCCTTCCAGCGACTGTAACGTCCTACACACTAGCCTCACATTCAGTTATCCAGCGACTCTAACTTTTTCACAGCAACCCCATATTCCGCTCCCTAAAAATCCCGGTATCAAAGTGAAGAAGAATGTTTCTCTTTCAATGGAGGACTTTGAGCAATGCAAAGTGGTAGGGTTACTCTTCTGTACGTAAGTGTAGTTTAGCAGAATCTTCATGAATGAACAAGGTATGCAAATTTGGCAAGCAGGTCTGAACACCGTATCTGTATTTATATTGTTAGCTCATGTGGGCTTCAGTTTATTTGAAGGTTTTACGATGTCTTAAGTGGAGCAGCCCATATCCAAAAGGTGTCTTCAACAACAAATATTCGATAAATATATAACTGACTCAAAAGGATGTATGAATATTTCTCAGGTATTTGAGAACCATTGACCCTATATTCAAGTTATACTTCAATGCAGCTACATGGCTCGTGTGAAGAGCGTCGTTTAGATGCGATGATGATTCAGCGGTATTTCACGAACGGAATATTTATATTGTGTATTTTAAATAAATCCATGTAAAATGTACCTCGGGAATGAATTAGTGGGCAAGAAAATGCAGGAATACATTTGATGAATAAAACATTATGTTGTAAACTCACAATGCTTATTAACTGAATTTTATTGAAAACGTACATGTATTGTTTGATAAATTTCCATTGAAAGTTAAATAATGAGTGTTCAAATAACATAGCCGTGGCTTGTTGATTGAATATTTGTTGGAGCGTCCGTGCTTTTCAAAGAACATTGTATATCAAGGGAGTGCTATTGCCTCTTGTGTATTTTTTTATGTCCTGGTTGCTGGTGTAACGTCGATGTTCAGAACAGGAAACTTAGCTTATCACGTTAAACAATGACCAACATTCCAGTTTGTAAGATATTATGTAGCTAACTCGTTTGAATGTTCTTTCAGGGCCAACTTCTATGAGTGCCTCTGACATTTGCGGAGCTCAGAGTCATCGAAAGTTGTTAAAAAAATTCTGGAGACGATAACTGCCTATGCAATTTATTGAAACTAAGTGACATGATGATAGTTCCTACACGATCATTTAACAATGTTAATAGTGTTCTACAGTGGAGGATGTCTGTAAAGTCGCGTATTTCCCTGCTGTGATGAGCAAAATTCCGCATCAAGGTAATTGATCCAATAAAAATCGAACAAAGGCTTAAGAAAATCCATCTAGATCTAAGGATCGTTACCTTAACTGCGCACACGGAGCAAGTGAGGAAAGTCAGAAATGATTATCACTAAAGGAAATGAATGAATGGAAAGGAATAATTGATCAATCAAAATAAGATATTTTTCTATCCACGATCGGCAACTCGTTACAAACTTTCAACATTTGAGTTTAGTGGACAATAACGGTATTTTTGTTAAGATCAATCGCAAGCTGGGGTACACGTAATTCAAATCATATGATAAGCCTCATAGGTTTTGAAATATTGTGGCTCAATATTTAACCGAAGAATTGCTGATTAGTTTATTGAAATTTGATGAAGATGCACTGTCGCTGGTCAAATCAATAGATTGAGGCATCAATCAGTCCTACTTTGATATAATGTTTAATACCAGATGTGAAACAAAAATTTCGTGGACAAGGAAAACATGCCGAAACAAAAAAAAAGACTAGTTAATACAGATAAGATTGCCAATATAAACGAAATTTCTGAACATTTTAGGTAACTGTTCTCAATAACTTTAAAATAATAACTTATGAGCAACTCCTTCTTCATAAATACTGTTGGCACACGAGGGCGCAATACCGGAGTAGAAGTCTGGATGAGTTGAAGCACTATCTGAAATGCAATATGACTAATTTACAACCCTCCGATGTGTGCTAATGCTTGGTTTCAGTAAAAAAAGATTACATATTTATAAGGGGATTGTAAACTATTTTTAATGGAAAGGGGCCATCGGTTGACATACTGTATAATGGAGTACGAATAATACGAATATGCGCTTCCAGTGCCAGCACTAATGGATCCTCGAAAAAGGCCGCGACTTGTTGATCTAGTCACAACATACCATTTATGAAATTAGGCACTTGTTGAAGAATATTCAGGCTTAACTTCGTACTCTGGAGAAGGTGTCTTGGCTGTTCTCGTTTCTCCGCTGCGGGTCGACTCTGCCTATTAATGCACCTTTGGGAGCAACTTCTTGAGTGTTTAGGGACTCGTTGACCCGTCGTGCGTTGGATTATGGGAAGGCGTATGGATCAAATCTAACTCCTTAGTGAGATTATTCGTAGAAGGTTGAAAAAACTTGAATCAATTTCATATGAACATAGCATTTATTAAGGACTGTTTATTTAGGGGGGGCAAAATCTGTGTATATATTGTAAATGTAGAATACAAAATGATTAAGTTCATGAACTAATACAACTTAATATTATCCAAACAGATTGTATTTGCATCGTGTGCCTAGTCTAGTCACTCTCTTACATATTGTATTAATTTTTCATCATAATAAATCACATGAGCCAATACTTGGCTTTAAATGTGGAACTTACTCAAATGTATTGTAATTAAACAGCCTGTATTGAACAATATATATCATTTTCCAGTGGCGAAAATTCCCCCATGCGATATTTTAGTTGCTGAAGAAGATAATTGAAGGAAGCAAGAACCATCACCACAATGTTTTTTTCTCGAAATTTCTGTTTTATTTTCAATACGTTTGTTTTCTCAACAGCCTGAGATATGGTACGAGCCCCTGAGCCGAGGTTCCATTTGTTCGAGCGGCAAAAAATTACCGAGATATAACAGTCAAAATTTGTCACTCGAATTGAAAACCGAAGGAATTTTAATGCTGATATAACTTATATACGGTTTCTGAAGAAAGGAAGTAACAGAAATAATATTTTGTGCATATATTTAATTGTTTGGAAGATTGATTTTATATAATTGAAAATAAGTATAAATCAGTAAATCAAAATTACTATTTTCTTCTTGATCAGCATACTTAAATTACTTATTACCTCAAAAAACACACTCAAACACATGCCAAAATCAGCCAGTACTCGCTTAAGTGTCAAGTCTGGAGAACAGAGGGGGAGCTGAGAGATAAGAGATTAGTGTCAGCAGAAAGGTCCGACAGCTTTCACTGGATTAGGTCTGCAATGCCCTAGTTGCCAGGCCCATTTCCATGCACGTCCCTCCCGCTTCTTAACGAGACCACCAAGGACGACAAAACGCATCAGATTCGCCTCAGAGTTCATCCATTCACTCCCATTCCCCACTCTATCCAATTTATTGCACACTTCCTATTATTTCTATCCATCCAACCTCACTTTGGTTTTGCTCTTGTCATACCCCCATTCAACCTTTACTTATATCTTCCTCGTCGATCTCCCTTCATTTATCCTCTCAGTGTCTATGACCCACCCAATCTGTTCGAACAGGCTGATTAGCCAACCCCATGTCCGAGTATTTCTCACTAAACACTCTTAGTTTATATGACTCCTAATTTCTATGCATAGTTTGAAAAATTATACTTTGTCCGTCACTGTTTGTCTCCAGCCACTGGAGACGAGCCGTGACGGATTCATTTTGATCTTTCGTTGCGCTAATTCAAATAGAGCATCTGATGTTGAGTTTCACGTTTTGGACTAAAGAATCGAAAACCAATAGCTAAACGATGAAAATAAGTGAATAAATAATAATTAATAGCTCACGTTCACCTCCCTGACCACTCCCTCCATGTACAGACTGCACAGCCAGAAAGTTATAACTCAATCT
This sequence comes from Gammarus roeselii, assembly GCA_016164225.1. Classification (NCBI taxonomy): domain Eukaryota; kingdom Metazoa; phylum Arthropoda; class Malacostraca; order Amphipoda; family Gammaridae; genus Gammarus; species Gammarus roeselii. Next base: position 15,346 of record SDVV010007170.1, read on the forward strand.
TGTCGCAGCTCCACTTCCACAGGGAACCAAGAACTCACTTCGTTTTCAACTTTGACACATGCTCTGCTACCCAAATACAAATTACGAAACGCTCTTAACAAATTCCCACCGCCTTCATACAAATGTAACACCCTTAACAACGCCTTCCTGTCGACCCTATCGCAGGTCTCTTCCAGATCCATGCAGGCACAGAACCAATTCAGAGCCTGCATGGCAAGGAGTTCGTCCTTGACGATCACACCCGTGCTGTCTATAATCCTCATGATCATCCCTATATCGTACAACTAAAATACTTCAAGGGATTACAAAATAATTTTCATCCTTATAACATTTATTCCGCTAAACTCTGCAGGAGAGCGCCACTCAATCGACACCACGCTCGATACAAATCCCATATAGAGAAGACACAAGAACCACTCGAATGCCATTCTGCACCCCCCATGAGGCACTCGGCTGCAGTGCCATCCAAACAAGGGGTTTTCCCGTCTTCCATCACCTCCATCGCCTTCTGCGTCTCTTCTTTAGTAATGCTCTAAACATTTTTGGCTTTTAAATCGGACAACCGCACACCAAAGCCCATCTCAGCACTGTCAGCCTCTTTGACATCCTCAATATTCAACAGCTTCTCATAATACTCAGCCCACCTTCCTCCACCTCTCTCCAACAGCTTTAGACGGTGTATTTCTTTCAACACCTATGCTTCCTGGCTTCCCTCTCTATGACCTCTTCACCTCGTACCAGAACATCTTGTTAAGGTCAAAATGTCCACACAAAATCCTACACCACCGAGCATCTGCGTCCATGAATGTTCTCTTTATCCTCTCTTTACGGTTGTCGTAGGCCACCTCCGACCTCATCTGCAACCACGTCTAAAAAGTTCACCCCATGACACCTAATTCTGGGCGCGGGCTGCATGTTTTCAATTGTGTTAGATAGTTCGCATTCGGTATTTATCATAGAAGATTAAACTTACTTCAATATACCATTAGCGTTGTTGTATATCCCGGTGTTAAGAAACTTTGGTCTGATCATTAGCTCACTGAATTTGTATTCTTCTTTATTTATTTCCATGTTTCTCGAATAAACAACTATATAAGGCTTGGATTACTCACTGTGCACCATGCATCAATGAGCCTGCATAAAACGCTCAAATATTTCTGGCTTTATACATGAATTATAAATTGAAAATGCATGTTTGTGTTATTGTATTAATGTTTGATATGAGTCACTGCCATTTAAACGTATATTCTGATCTGCTTCATCGCCATTTGAACATAACCTTGTAACCTCATGTCCTGTTCAATGATGATATGTCCTTCGAACCACGACGCAATAGGGCAATTTATGAATGAGGCTTAGGGCCAAAATGTCAGGACGTTTCATAAAACCCAATAGTCAGGATGTAATGGAAGAGAAAGATGAGGCAAAAACTTCATAACATATTGACTATTTCGATGGTATGAGACCTCAATTCTTCATTCTACTCAAATCCATGTTTGTTAAAATTATATTATGCAATGTTTGATTTCAGTTACAAAGGATTATGACAATTAATGGACTGTATAAAATCTCTGCATCAACGGTCAACTGCTGCCTACAGGCACCAGCTGCTGACACATTCCCTCCGCGTTTCATTCCCCGGACCGGCAATGATCCGGGCAATAGCGAGCGGTATTGCCCGGAGTACGGGTGGGGGAAAGCTGCTCCTGGGGTATGTTATTGCATTTCAAGGAGCTGAAGATTGACGGCGGCGACAGGGGCAGTAGGTGGGGAGTAGGGGGGAGGGGGATGAAGTATACGGGGCCTGATCGAAGGAGGCAGAGTCTATTACAAGATTTCGATGACAAGTCAAAAAAAAATATTCCCTCGTATACACTACGATTGTCGAAAAAATGATTTCAAACGTATTCATTGTAGATACATCTATTATGTGCGATTAGAGTATTATCCTTACTCTGGAGCATTTATTACTATCATTAGTTTTCAGTTAAATGAAATGTGTAGTCTGCATTATTATTAATAAAGAATAACAGCTTAACTGGTTGAAATGGTTGCAACGATGATGAATTTTCCTCGAATGACTGCTTTCCCCAGACTGTGTTACATTCTGCTGTGAGTTATAACCCTTACTGCTAGTCATATAACTATGTATAAGTTTATACCGTGAAGGTTAAGTAATCTAGGGAAATTTTTAAAGGCGCAGTTAGAAGGTCAGGGTATTTAATTATCTCCAGGTTATTAGCTATAGCGGACGAGATTGAAGGCTACACCAACTAAATGGGCATTAGCACTCTCGTGGGAAACACCCAGACAAAGTGCGTTCAGTCAGAAGCCAGGAGATTTTCCTCTAATGGGTACATTGACTTTCGAAACGATTCTGTGGTCAGGAGTCAAAAGCTTCTAAGATCTGATTCAATGAGCTCTTCGAGTAATGGATGGACGTGGGAACAGTTCAGTATAATCATATCGTGTGAAGGTGGCTTCATCATGCCTAAGATGAATTAGTGTTTCATTACTAGATTTGTAGGTATACCTCCCAACAATGAGTCACCCCACCTCGAAACAAAGAGGGAGTGACACTTAAAATATATGAATTATTGTATA
>SDVV010007171.1:0-17949 GCA_016164225.1 Gammarus roeselii
TCAGTATTTTTTTTTGTGATTTTCAAATATTCAAGTATTACATGATGAATGTTTCTTTATTAAATCTCCATTAGAAGCTGAATGACACATTTCGTGGGAGTATCATACATTGGCTGTGCATGTGATTTATATTCCGTGATCAATGTGTTGAAGTCCGCACGAGGCGAGGTGGTGACTGTGGTGCCAGCATGAAAAAGTCGTTCTCATATTATCTTTATTATTGGACTATCATCCCATTGTCGAACCGTTCGCCTATCAGAAAAAAATTCTACTATCCAACAACATAAGTCTTATCATTTCCCTATTTTGTTCAGTTGAATGTGTCGGCCATCGGGAGAGGATTGAAGTGCTTCCCATATCTAACACGTGAACTTTACTTTTCGTATAGACTGTTTCCATAATATTTCATTAGGTACTTCTTCCGATGTATTGTAATAGACTCAAATGAGCTAACACGCAAGATTTAGTCTCTGCCGCCCTATGAGAAACCTGTCTGTTTTGTTCATTCCAATATCATAACCCTCATGCTGTAGTTGTTTTCAAGTTGAAACAAGAGTAATCGTAATTGTTTGGTAATACGTAATAAGCATTGCAGAAACATTTCCAGAACTTCTAAATCACTGCTGCTAATATTCCGCACACAATTGAGTTTTAGAACCATATCAGTGGAGACTTGCCATCATCTATACACTGACTGTGATCTTGTTCCTTGTTTCAGAAGCAGTTGGATGCATTAATTAATCCTTTACTTCGACTTCTGAGAGTATGATAATATTAAGATTTAGGCCTTGATACACGAGTCCGTTCCTGAGTTATCATCGTGGTCTTGATACACGAGTCCGTTCCTGAGTCAGCATCGTGGCCTTGATACAAGAGTCCGTTCCTGAGTCATCATTGTGGTCTTGATACACGATTTCGTCCCTGGAGTCACCATCGTGGTCTTGATACCTTGATACACCAGCCCGTCCCTGGAGTCATCATCGTTGTCTTGAAACACGATTTCGTCCTGGAGTCATCAATGGGTGGTTTGATACACGAGTCCGTTCCCGGAGTCATCATCTTGGTCTCGATACACGAATCCGTCCTTGGAGTCATCATCGTGGTCTTGACACACGATTTCGTCCCTGGAGTCATCATCGTGGTCTTGACACACGATTTCGTCCCTGGAGTCATCATCGTGGTCTTGACACACGATTTCGTCCCTGGAGTCATCATCGTGGCCTTGATACACGAGTCCGTCCCTGGAGTCATCATCGTGGCCTTAATACACGAGTCAGTCCTGGTAGTCATCATCGTGGCCTTGATACACGAGTCTGTATTTGCAACCAGTCGGAGTAGCTCCTTTGAAGAGAGAGAAATAACAAAGTGGTCTGTATATGTTAATGAGTACGACCTTCCCGAGATCAGGTATTTCGACTGACTCTACAAGAAAGAGGATATTTCTTCCCTATTTTAGGTTTTAACCCAGACAAAATTGAGGATGAGGTCCTCATTTGGTCTGAGTGCCAGCAGAGAACAGTATCGGGGTTTTATCTATAATTATTTCCTTAAGGCTGTCACAACCATTTCTGCTTCCCCACTACTGATCAGAACAAGGTTACATTCATATTTGTGCATCATGGTAGACAATTCCGGCTGTCTAACATTGACCAATAATTGAATAGTGACTGTTTTCAAAATTTTAATATCGTTTCATGACATTGAATCGGCAGGTGCTGGCAATCTATTGCTTCAATTTTCGTTATTAATTGGTAAATTAAATAGCATAGCCGGTTATTGTTCTTGATGAATCTATCATACCGATATTTATTTAAAAACTTACACCACCTCACTCTCTTCATCCACGCAGGGACCTGCAATCACACATTCACGTACAATCACACCCTCCTATATCTATATTTCACTGCTGCATCCAGCGCCTGCACAATCACTCATCAATGTCACTATCACTGTTTCGATGTACCGTACATTCCCATCACTTACTCCATCATCGACCTTCCTCTGTCCTTCCCCCTTCATTCTCTCAACTCCACTCTCTCATTACTTGCTATATCAGTCCTGTGCCCAACGTTCACCCTACCTCTCATCGACTGCCAATATCCCCGGTTCTCTAAGCCAAGCCTATTACCACTTCATCTAATACTCATACGACCATCTCCACTGCTACTCTCATCGTTGCCTCGCCATCATCGCCTCAGCGGTTTATGTACCTGGCGCCAAGAGGGTGTGTTGATTGGGAGGGCATTACTCTCTATAAAGCGGGGGCCAATCTGGGGAAGTGACACATGTAGGAGGTCAAGGGAAAATGACCCTCCGCAGATTCCAAAAGAAGACGGGGAAGGAGGGGAGAAAGTGATGACGGGATGCATTGTGATTGTGTGTGTAGGTTTTATTCGCTTGTTTCACTCCTACGTACTTGATTACTGAGACATTAACAGATTATGTTTCATTCCACACCATAATAATTAATAGACCTAATTACAAAACAATCCTCAACTTGAAGTATCCATCTTTCTGATTGCTGGAGCAAAAATTCGTAATGTAATGTTTAACACATACGTAAACCTAACAAACAAATGTTAATCCGAATTCAATCACCAGACGGAAAGCAATGATGTCAAAAACTAATACAGGACGGTCATGACATGATCAGCTCATTCCGTGAATTAAACATCTGTTTTCAACTGAATCCCATTCGTTCTGTAAGACGACGTTGCTTCTCGAGTTATGAATTGATGAGAAAATGAATTTTGGTCTAAAATAAGCTGATAGAAAACTATATATACCCACCAGCGGGACTGCTTTGCATAGTTTTTTTAAAGTTATTAGGTGTATTTCGAAAAGTCAGAGTTTACCCATGATTTAACCGTTACACCCACTACTGTTTTTCAGAAACATCCATGATTTTTAGGAAATTTTTACACATCCGTACCTCTTCTGTTTGAGGACATACAACAAACTTAAACCAGCAAAAAAAGATGTACATTTTGTGCTCGTTCCAATGGTGCAATCAGATTTTGAGTCGGATTTTTTTTCATATTTAGTATTCGAAAAAAGTCAGAACAGTAAATTTTTGTAAGTAAAATTTCTGGCGATTTTTTTCTTCATGGTCTAAAAAAAACGTTCATGGTGATCTAATATGGTTTAGCGCTCTTTCGAATCGATCTCGGCAAATTTTTCGTCAAGACGCATTGTTTGGTCACAATTTATGAAAAAAAGTCAACAAATTTTGAAATAAAAATGACTTTTTTGGTCTGTAGGCAAAACATCATTACTTGAACTCACCAGAACATTGAAAATAATAAATAGATGGTTGTATATTAGCATAAAATCAACTTTAAAACATTGTGAACTTACCTTGATTTCCTAAAATTCTTGTCATCTTGTATTTCTTTTGTGTATCAATATCTTCTCTCTGTCATAGATTAGCCATGGATCCTTTGTAGTCTACGCCATAACCAAATATGGCATCCTTCACTCCATCTACTATTCGTGATTTTCTTTACTAGTCCTTAGCTATATGTATGTATCCAGCTTTCAATACGTCTGTCCCTCCATCAGTCTGTCAGTCAGTCCGTCAGTCAGTCAGTCAGTCAGTCAGTCCATCCGTCCGTCCGTCAGTCAACGAGAAGTGGCGAAATACTTCTGGCCATCCGTGCCAGAAAGACGCTTACTCTTTCGAGGCACCCAACTCTCCAGAGGGGGCGAAGGTCCTCGCTTCCTCGCGCTACCTTCAGTCACATCCCGTTCGTCTTCACTATCACTGTCGGTGTCTGAGAATGTCGTATCAGCTACAACTGCAGCAGCAGACGCAGCAGCAGCATCAGCATTTCCTTTATCATTGTAGTCTTTGAGAAGTTTTATGTAGAAATTGTTATAACAAATGGAATTACACATTGGCTGGCCACTTGACAGGCCCCTATATATTGTCCTGCCATAGCAACCCTGCATGCAACAATTGTGTATAGTGCATTCCCTGGGCTTGTGTGGTTTGGGCTCACGTGTAGACGGACTTGGTTCGTCGGGTTCCTGCTGCGCGGATGACTTCCATTTTGGCAAAGTTGTCGACAGGGACACAGTGACAATCTGGTGGAATATATCTCTAGGAAAATCTGGTTGGTGTTTGGATGTATGTCTGCACGTTGGAATATTAGGGCGATCCGCAGAGAGAGGAGAGTTGATGAGGGTTAACCTGAAATTCTTGTGACCAGATTGCTCCAATAACTACGTGCCAGGGGACCTGTTTCTAAAGATCACCATGCCATTGATGACCGAGTGACGCATTTTGCAGCTGGTGCAACACATGGAGTAGTTACCTTCCTTCTGGTCATTTTTGTCGACTCCATCCATTTGATTGTTGTAGGCAAAGACTCAGTCGGGTTTGTTGAATCGGTTGACTCTCTTGCTCTTCAACTTTGCTTTGTGCCGCGATTTACCTCGGCAAGTGAACGGTGCAGGATTCAACAAGATGAGTTTGATGTTTACTTGTCAACATAGGTACTACTTTTTTGTGTCTTCACTGCACCATGGCCAGATAAGCATTGATTGAAACAGCGACCCTGAAGTTTCCCGGAAGTATGACCTGGCCATCAATCCATCTTCGGTGCGTTGCTCTCGATGTCTTGCAGGAACAACGAAGAAAAGCTGGGAATTGATTGCGATTTTCAAGGCATGTTTCTGTGCAGTCGATTCCCATGGCATTTCGCAGATACAGGAACAAGTTAGGATTAGTGTATGAAACGCAGAATGGTCTCAAACTGCCTCCGTAATCATGGGATTCCGTGTCGGGTTGTCGTAGCCCCATAAATCTTTTGGCTCACGCGGAGGAAATATGCCCACCAGCAGGAGCATGCCAAAGAAGACTCGGATCTCGTCAGCCCTTACTGGAGATGGTGGTTTTGGAGTCCCTCGCTTCTTTTGAATGCGACGCGGCTCAACAGTAGGTGTCACAGGTACTTCCGGAAGTGAGGCATCTGTGGATCCTCAAGCGTATCTGCCTCTGCAACAGGTGTCACTGGTTCTTCAGGAACATGGATATCCGGCTGCGGCTCCTCTACATCCACTTCTTGGGACTCGTTGTCAGAGTCGAACGCTACAACAGTATCATCATCGCGTACGAGGGCAGCCAGGCCAAGAACCTTCCTCATTTAGCTGTTCGTGCGCTCAGCCGTCGTTTTAAAGAAACAAGGGGGAGGAAATAGCTCCACATCCTGGAAGTAATATATATTTATATATATCAGCACATGCTTTTAGTGTTATTGATGCGTACATGATGTGCAACTATGAAATGTGTGCAGGATACAAGAATGGGAAAAGAGAAGAAAGAACATACAATTAATAACATGACAAATTCAACAATCCACATATATTGGTTGAAAAACAGAATCAAAAATTGTATAAATAAAGAAACATACATGCATATATACATAAACTATGCATTGTAGTACACACATTTTTTATACTACATCAGCGGGGCTCCAGAGTCCACAGCTGATGGTGCGCGTGGCCAGAGTTTAGCATTGGGTTCTGAAGCCCAGTAGAATGTGCCGGCTACTATACAGGGCTTGGGCTCCAGAGACCACCGCCGATGGTGCGCACTTACTAAATAGTTTACAGTCTTATAGCCATGTTAAAAGCTAGATAACGCCTGAACGAATACTTTAGGAGTAATACTGGGACGAAAACCTTTAAAATGGTGTTCGATTTTCAAAATTGAACGAATCTAAAGAAATTGGATTCCGCAGCCCAGCAGAGGGTGTAAGGGTTCATAAAATATGAGGCATTGCTGCAGTATTTGTTTCTCTGATATAATATAGGCGGCTATTTGAGATTTCACAACAATAAAAATAAAATCGCGGAATCAGTCTTAAAGAGATGATTGCCTATTTTATTAAGTAACTTGCAAGTAAATGACGCGGTCATTGATCCAACTTACAACTTATTCATAATAACTGCAGAGGATGGTAGACAATTTTTTTCACTTTTAATTCCAAACACTTTAAGGTAACATCTAAATCGATTATTTCAGTATTTTGAAATTCAGTTAACATTGGTCATTATGCAGCTGCAGTTCGCATGCATGAAATCAATCTTTATATGAGCGCCATGTAATCAGCAGAGGGGAAATGCAACACCTCTAATCTCAAAAGTGATATCAAATGTAAATTGACAGTAATTTCGTCGTTGGAAAAAATTCGGTCCCCACCAAAAATTTAGCCCTAGTCGCCTGGATACGATTTTTTCCCATCATGAAATCGCTGTCCATTTATAAAGGCTTCGCAACGGAATTGTTGGTGTGTTCCCCATAACATCTAATTCACGGTAATTGGGCAGTATTTCTCCAACAGTGGTAAACAGATTAGTTTGTCGTCGACCCACGACAGTACAATACCCATGAAAAATATAAACAAATGTTTCGTTATGTTGGATGGCAGAGTGGTTAGCGTTCTGGACTCGTATACCTGCGACGTTGGATCAAATCTTGCTGAGGACTGAAGTTTTTCCCAATCATGGAATCACTGTTCACTCGCATAAGTTTCCCATCGGAATTGTTGGTATTTTCACATTAACAACTGATTTTGAGCCATGAATGAAAAAACATTATGACGTTTTCCCCCCTATGAGAAACTAAGATAATAGTATTATAACAATATAGGATCAAGTCCTGGCACCGAACTTGTTGGGAAACAGATGAAGATATTTTATGTATTATTGTCGTTTGCAATGATCGTTGTTAAAAATGTTTTTCCATAGATCAGCACCATGACGACCAACTTTTCCATTGTTAGAAAGACTCTCGGCGGTAAATTTTGAAGATTTTCTCGATTAGTATTACATCGAAGCATGCTATAATTTAGTGTAACTATTTTGCAATAAACACACACTCAATTGAACAACAACAAAGATTTGCTCTCCTAATATAAGTAGCTATAATTTGAGTCATGATTTGCAATGAGAATTAACGGGCCCGGTAGTGGGAGGATCATTGAGATACTCTTTATTTTAATTTATATCATTCCTAACCTTGCAAGCACCAATGGAAGACGTCCCATAAAAGATGTCGGTCAGTTTCGAGATCGTGAAATTTCACGCCTAAACACAGTGAAGTATAATAAAGTATCTGATTAATCTATACAAGTAGTCCTAACATATTTCTTTTGCATATTTTCAAAATTTATCTTCCCATATTGACCACGAAACCTTTTAGTACATGTTTTTATTCAATATAATTTCGGTACACATCCCACACATGTACCACCCCAAATCACATGACCGTCCAATCTTCCAATATTACCAGGGATAGAGAGCCCAACATTGCAGTCCATGCGGCATATACAGTATGATAGTAATGTCAAACCAGACCCACATCAAGAATCCCTGTTTGAGGGCATGCATGCCCAATAGTATAATCCTGTCCCCTATAGCACGTTCAAACCTCACCTCGTCCACAATGGGACAGTCGTTCTCAGGTCCCGCCAAATCCGTCGTTACAGCCAAACGACCAAAGTTTTTTCAGTGATTGGTTCAATTGAGTTGAATGCTGAACCAAATGGAGGTGTCAGTATGGGTCTGAAAATACTAATTAAATACTTAATGTCATATTATTGAATGACTTTGTTAACTCAAATGATTAGTTATGATACATAAACCATTGAGGCACTTTGAGATATTCTAAACATGTTCATGATTTTTTTTTTAATTTGATTAACTAATTTTTGATCAATAGAAAGGCTTCCTCTACTATAATGTATCGAAAGTGCACCTGATGATAACATTTCATCAATACGGCCCCGCGAAAGAGTAAAATTAACGTGTTATATGGATAAAACTCACTAATCCTCTCCAGATACCTGACACTTTAATATGAACATACCGTAAAATAGATGTATTTTTTTCCGAACGATTTCGGCTGGACAGAAAGATGATAGGTCAATATTACTGACAATTTTATTTGTTAACATTTTCATTCGGGTAGAACAAATCGCAACCTCGTGTATAATTCAAGTTTCAGTAACGTCTGAAGAAGCAACAATTGCCGAATCATGATTTAATGTTTCGAAACTCCGAAAACAAAGGTAAAATCATGAACATCAAAATAAAACATTTATCATTTGTGGTGAAATTTTATCAAAACTAAGCCAACACAATGATAGAGTAACAAGACATTGAGAAACAGGTATTGTAATTGTCGCTAATTTGTGATGCATAGCGAGCCTCCCGTCCGTCAAGCACTGATTTAAATCAATAATCTAGTTGAAGAAGAGAGAACTTAAACGCAATCTTCCCCTACAATATCCCAAAAATTGAAAGACGCAATTATCATTTTTGATGATAATAATAGGTCTAATTTGAATCAACAGAATAAAAACACGCACTGCTCTCAAACAATTTTGAGCGGGTAACATGAACCACTATTTTTTTTTCTCAGATAATATCCAGCAGTAGACAGTAGCAAAGAGTGTGCGGCGAAACACACTTTCAAGAGCAGCTACTGACACTGCCAAAATAAATCCAGTCGTAATCTGTCCACTGCAGCAGTTATAAAGATGTTAGCAAGCAACGAAAATACATATTGGAAAAATGAATGAGCAGAGCTGCCCTGCGGCGCCACCACGTCCTCAACTCACAGATTGAAAAGCCCCGGTTACCCGATGCATTATTGGATGCCAAGAACAATTTTTATTTTTAGAAATTAAAATTAGCGTAAACCAATACTATTTGAAAGACATCAGTAGAGAATTTACCATCATCAATATACAGTTTGTGGATCTCATTCCGTCTATCATAACCTACAATAATTCCACTCTGCACTTTGACTTCTGAGCGTAAGGGCCGCTATACCCCAGTCCGTCCCATGAGGCACCATTGCGGACACGCCTATTTTCACGAACTGGCAGTCGGAATCATTCATTCCACGAGGAAGGATGAGCAGGTGAAACGATTTTTTACCAAAACTACGAGTTAACTGAGATGAGGTATTTCGGCTGACTCTCCGAGAATTGGTGAATAGCCGTGGCGTATTGCGGCTCAAAGCAAACCGAAATGTGAATTAAACAGCTGTTTATGTAATATATAATACGGTATCCGTAAATATGCAACTGCCTTTCTGCTTTACGACCAGTAACCCCATCAAGGGCATATTCCTTTTCATAGATTTTTGAAAACTGTTCCTATTAACTAACATCGACATCAACGGTCACAAACACCTTTCAAGATCTACCGTCATTTCTTACCGGCTCTTTTACATTACATATTACCAATACTTGAATAGTGAAGGTATTCACTATTTAGTTGACGTTTCGTATACTTTGAATAGGCTGCTTTTGAACGATCTTATACTACAATAATTGTGGTATATTGGTTATTAAAAACAAATAGACGTTTGATATCCAATCAAGGAATGTGAGCGGAGAGGGTTAGAAATTCAAGTGGTCTGAAAAACGACTTCAGACCGCTAAATATTTTATGACCCAAATCTACTGATTACTGAAGCAATCTGACTATATCTGTCACTGCAGAGTCCTACAAGCACAAAATCAACCTAAACACACCCTCCTATCCATCCCTCTATCACTGCAGCGTTCAGCGTCCGCACAATCAGCCATTCGTTGCCCCTATCCCTGCCCCTACTCTTCCCCACCTTTTCATCACTCCCTGTGTCACTCCTCCGCCCATAATCACTATATATCGCCCTCCAGCTGTCTTTCTCTTTTCTTCCCCTCTTCCATACCCTCCCGTCACTTCATTATCAGTGCAGCACCCAACGGCCACACTATCTCCCCTATTATCACTTCATCTAATACTCCAAAGTCAATCTCCACTGCCAGTGTCATCGCTGCCTCTCCATCATCGCCTCTCCTCTTTTTGTGTCTGGCGCCAACAGTTGCGTGCTGATAGGGAGAGTATAGCTCCCTTAAAAGCGGGGACTATTCTGGGGAGAAACAAGTATATGAGATCAGGGGGATATACCTCCCACAGCACATGGAGGGGAGGGTGTGTGGGGTTGGGGCTGGGTGGTGGAGGGGTGGGGGTTAATGATGATTTTATATATTATTATTGTTTCAACATCTGAGTAAACAAGCAACTGTGCACGAAAACAAAAGAAAAACAAGCACACTTCAGTACAGTGAATATGACAGTTCGGATAATATTTAGAACACCGTATTTTATAACATATATATTTAAATGATCGATCTGTCTGATTTCTAAACTGAGACTGCAGATAAATCATTTGTGATAGATCTGCGAAAAAAACGAGAGTTATATGGAACTACACAAACCGAAGTCTGACTAGATTCGTTAATTTATTATTTTGATGGCAACTCAAATGTTCTAATTTCTACATTTTGCTAAAAAATCGAAAAAACAGCTGTTTTTTCGCATGTGGTATAAATAAATTATTTTTTGCGAGGTCATGAAATTTTTATGGATTGAAACTTTTAAATAAATTCATTGATTAAATCTCCTGTATACTATACTACATCATTTCCTTCCTTCACCACCCACAATGGCTGACTCGGAGATCTGACGACCACAAACGAGCTATGGAAAATGAATGCATACCCACCATTGTCACTCAACGGTTGTAATTTAGGTTCTCGAAGACTTGAACTAGTCTAGAAACACATAACATTCATTCATGCAATTTATCACGTTCAGTACCTTTTTGTCTCCAAACGACCCAAAAATTAAGAGCAGACCATTTTGAATGTATATCGGTCTTTTGATTATTGATGGACCTTCTTCTTCATCTTCACCATTAGTTCCAGCTGTTTGGATATCACTTAGACCAAAGGATCTCCAGTGAACCTTCTCCTTCATCTCTTTCTCATATGAAGGGGGCTCTTGAATCTCCTTTGGACATCCTTTGGACCTCGTTTCCCGTCTCTGTTCAATCTAAGAAGGCCGGTTGGGTCTCGCGTACTGCCCTAGTCTTCATCTGCAAGTCATCTCTGTCTGCCGCATGTCACTAGCCAGGTCCGGACCATTGCTCTTCAAAACTCGCAGCCGTACTGCACACGAGCTTCCTGACTCAGGCAGCCCTTGGAAGGCAATAACACCATCTCAATGTGAGGTGGGGGAAAGATAAGAAAGTCGCTCTAGACGAGACGAGGATAACGTTGATCTTTCACTGCTGAGTAGCAATAAAATCAACACTCTCTGATGTGGTAAACGTCGATCTTTCATACCTAAACACGGAAGCACATCATTGTTGATGTTCTCTGTAATCGGGTGAACGTTGATCTTTCGTACCTAAACGCAGAGGCACAATATTGTCGCTGAGCTCTGTGATGGGGTGAACGTTGATCTTTCATACCTAAAAACGCTGAGGCACATCATTGTGTCTGAGCTTTGTGATGGGGTGCACGTGGTTCTGTAAATGAAACGGGAAGATAACCTAATTCGTTTCGTAGGAGTGATGACAAAATTGTTCCACATTGGTTAGGGTTAGAAATGTTTTGTAATTTAGGCTTGAAAACTGTCATGAATTTGATATTTCACTTACATTTGGAACAGAAAGGAAAGAGGGATTCTGTGAAATAAACTCAACCAACTTTTCAATAAAGAAGACTGATTCCTGAATCCAACCATCCAAGTCCTAAATTACTATCGTTGTAAATCAATTAACCTTCAGCAGGAGGCCGCCGTGGCCGAGTGGTTAGAGTGTCCGACTGCAGTGTCAACATCTGGTGCCGCCGTCGCGGGTTTGAGCCTCGGCATGGACACGGCGGTCATGTGACGGGGAGATTGGGTGCGTCCCCCATATGTGTCAGCCTAACTTAGCCACTCTTCTAACTAAGGGGAAACAGCTGTATGTCTATGCATACATATACATAGAAGAAATGTCAATATAAAGAAAGATGTTCACGTCAAGATTTTCAATTATTTGATTCATCAATGATGTCACAACATAGCATGCAGGTCATCATTTCATCAGTTTATTCTTTGAGTTTAACGTGTGTTTTCATCTCGCTCATAATCAACACTCAACTCCGCAACGATTGACACACTCTTGGTGACGCAAAGCAAGCTGGTTATCTACAATCACCGAGGAAGTTATTGATTGTTATTTCTAGCAAGGAAACAAACAACCTATAACTGATTAACAGTGTTAGTTATTGTTACTAATTTGTTCTCTAAGTCGACCATCTTTCATAAACTGTAAGCGGGTTTCAATTTTTTTATGTTGATCAGAACGTGATCAAAATCAATATGTATGCACCAGTGCGATTGTTCTGTAAAATTGGATATAAGACAATGCGTTCATTTTAATGTCAGAATTTGCCAAATGTTTACGGTAATAAGAGGTATCAGTGCTCGAATTTTTCCAATAACATGTTAGTTACTTGAAATTTTCAAGCAAAACCCTCAAATATTCTCTCACTATGCAATAACATTTACCCACTACTCTAAGAACACACTCACACATCTTTTCCAAGTTTCTACTCTTTGACAATGAAACTCCCCCATGGCACTCCATCCAATAAAAAAATTGCTGCACTTGAAGTTCGGGTGACTGCGAACGGTGTGCTTGCGCCAGAAGTAACGAGAATCGCATTTTATTTTATGAAAATAAAATGAAAATCCTCATTATCATGACTACACTACACTCCGTGAATAAATAATTCACTTTCGTAACGAAACTCCCGCATTACTACCACATGCCGATGGACGTTTTTTTCGCAAGCTCCGTATACAGTCTACAAGTTTATCAGCAATTAATGCGGCATGAACGTTTCCCCTCAGTCCATATATTCGTCATCACGTATCAGCTCAACTTCCCTGCAAAACCGAAATAATTATAATACAAGGCTTTGTTGCTTGGGTCTTCGCGAACGATGTTTCTTTGCCTCGTAGAACTGCATTTCCGTAATTTATATTTTCCCTATCGTGTGTGTTTCAGAAAAAAATGAATGTATTTTGTCTACTATGTGCTCGATCGGCACAGATAAATTTCAAGTATCTAAATACGCAAATAAGATGTATCGAAATATTTGAAAAAATCCCCGAGTCCTGAAACAAATCGGATAACTAACAGTCACTACTTCTTACTTACAGGAGTAAAAGCTGATAATTATGAACTTAATCATTGAATAAAAAACAATAATTTGTGGTCACTAATTCCGAGCAGTTGCATATGTAAATAGTGAAGGAGGTCAACGGGGTTTCTGTTTGAGAAATGTTTTTGGTAGATTTTTTGTTGATTTGCCGGACGGAGCTCAGTAAGTTTCCTGTTAGTTGGAATGAAAACGACTAACACAGTATGAATGTTCGGAAGTTTCGGATAGTCAAATCGGTTGTCGTTTCAGACAATAAGTCATTGACCGGAAATCAAAGGCATGCAATCCAGCAAAACTCTCCATTCATTCAGTTCTGCAACGGTTTCCATTTCATTGTTTTTTTTGTTGATGCATCTACTTCCTCATCATTTGCCTCGATTGGTGCACCATGTCGATAGACCTTATTTGTTATTGCTTAACCGATTTACTTCTGCAATCATTTTATGCAAGGTAGAGCCTTTTTCTTTTTTCATATACTGTGGGTTCGCCTGGACCCACAGTAAAAGCAGGTTATCATCACTCTTTCACTTGGTCAGCCTCATCGCCGAATCCTATTTCATCTCACAAGTCAACTCGTCCATATTGTATTATTATAGCCGTGTTCCTGTCTACTTCCATTATTATCTTTTAGTCTCAGTCCTCTTGCAGTCCCAGTCTTGTTCCAGTCTCAGTCCTCTTCAATGGAGTC
Organism: Gammarus roeselii; assembly: GCA_016164225.1. Taxonomy (NCBI): domain Eukaryota; kingdom Metazoa; phylum Arthropoda; class Malacostraca; order Amphipoda; family Gammaridae; genus Gammarus; species Gammarus roeselii. Next base: position 13,750 of record SDVV010007171.1, read on the forward strand.
TCCGTCGTCATCGGCCTTGTCCTCTTCCAGCCTGATTTCCTTCCTATCCTGCTCCCAAAATCCTCTCATGTGCTGGTTAATATCATCCAAGATAAATTCACCCGCAGGTCCTACTTTAGAGACTGGTGCTTGTATCACACTATATCGCCGGACGCAACAAAATTGGGAAAGCAAATAACATAAAGTATATACGCTCTTTTCTGGATGTTAGTTTCTGGGAGATCCTGTCGCTCCTTTTATTGTATTTGATGTGTATTTGTAAACGAATGGAATGTCATTCGGCTTTCTCTTCATTCGCCAACATTCCTCAATATATATATATATATATATATATCCATCATTTGATGAGGTCAACAGAAAAACTGAGTTGTGAAGCAAAAGTTTATTTACACAAACGGATATCAGCGTGATTTTCCTTATTCCAGTTTTATTCCACAAGTAAGATACTAAATGGAAAGAAACTCACCAAATAACGAAACTAGATTTATACGTATTAGTAATGAATTATTTTTGTCCTGTAATTGAGCTCATAATATGCTTCAATCTGCCATATTTCGCATTATTTAATTGTTAAGTATCGGTAGTGAGGCAATGGCAGAGATATCTAAAAACGATGGTACGTGTTAAATGGGTTTTCAAAAATGACCCCTCAAGGTGTAACTTAATCATGAATATGGATATAAAAATTAAATGAAATTGGATTAATTAATTATTGTATTAAACATGACATTGTTATATACAGATGTGAATTTATAAACTACCAGTTTTATCCTATCATCGCTCTAGCTCTTGATGCCATGTATCAACGTCCTTACTCACAATATCAACTCTATCGCAAATTGGACTTCCACAAAAGCAGCCTATCAACCTGGCCACCACGATCCCTTACAGAGAAAAACTGGTTCATATCATTGAACACGAATTGCATGCAAATATCTCATCTTGGGTTGAAGCAATCCTTCCTCATGTTGACAGTACACACGTTTTTTTTTCGTCGTTGACCATTTCTTGTCCTCTCGTCTCTCGGAATCTTTGAGACGATGTATCAACGTTCTCATTCCCAATTCCGTCCCTATGGCATATTTGCTTATCATCACCCCAGCAGCATATCCACTCGGCCATCATGAGTCCTCTGAGAAAGCTCATCTCGATTTTTGTTACGCGAAATGCATGAAATGATAATTTTTTTGTTCAAAACATTCATCCATGTTTTGACACCACACACGTGTTTTCCCATCGTTTAATCGTACACCTCACTGGCGTGATGCAGTCATAGTGGGAATATAGAGTGATTGACCGTACACCTCATCGGCGTGTTGCAGTCATAGTGGGAATAAAGAGGGATTGACCGAATACCTCACTGGCGTGTTGCAGTCTCAGTGGGAATATAGAGTGATTGACCGTACACCTCACTGACGTGGTGCAGTCACAATGGGAATATAGAGTGATTGACTGCACACCTCACTGACGTGGTGCAGTCACACTGAGAACATAGAGTGCCCACCGTACACCTCACTGACGTGTTGCAGTCATAGTGGGAATATAGAGTGATTGACCGTACACCTCACTGGCGTGTTGCAATCTCAGTGGGAATACAGAGTGATTGACCGTACACCTCAATGGCGTGGTGCAGTCACAGTGGGAATATAGAGTGCTTGACCGTACACCTCACTGGCGTGTTGCAATCTCAGTGGGAATATAGAGTGATTGACCGTACACCTCACTGACGTTTTGCAGTCACAGTGGGAATATACAGTAGAGTGACTGACCGTACACCTCACTGGCATGTTGCAGTCTCATTGGGAATATAGAGTGATTGACCGTACACCTTAATGGCGTGGTGCAATCACTGTGGGAACATAGAGTGATTGCCCGTACACCTGACTGACGTGTTGCAGTCACAATGGAAATATAGAGTGATTGACCGTACACCTCAATGGCCTGTTGCAGTCACAGTGGGAATAAAGAGTGATTCTGTATAATGCTCGATGTGTTGGAGCAGTGTTCGACGACGCTGTTAGGGAGATTCTAATACAAGTTAATACTGATGGGACTTACTTACATAACAAATACAGGCAGTGCATGTAAAACTATAGAACGGCTTGTAAAGAAAAACGTCGAATGAACAAATTTTAATACATGTCCCATGAATATTTATTGAATGAAACAAAATGACCACAGAGTTCAATGCCTTCAAAGAGAAGGTGCTCCTAGGAAATTATGGAAACTAACAAACGAACTCTTATTTGTATATGATTTATGAATAGTATTCGTAAGCCGGAAGCAGTCGTGTTAATATAATTTCAAGTCAAATCACAAAAACAGCAGTTATTGGAACATGAGTTATGTATGTGTTGATAGTTCTTGAATCGGTTTTCCAATGTGTATGAGTTTGATCGAAGCTCCGTCAAACTTGAGTCAATGCACCTGACGCCAATCCCCCTTTGACAAAAAAAATCCCCTCCAAGTTCAAAAAGAAATCATTGAAAATTTCTCAGTTCTTCTGGAAAGCAGATTATAGCATAGTGAACCGTCTAAATTATTATTATTGTTATTATTTAAATAAATAATTCATTTCCATCGTCTAGCAAATGGTTTTCAAGTCTTAACACTTGAATATTAAACATGTTATTCAACTGCGCGTAGACGAATTGGGCTGTCGGGCTTGTACCTCATGTTGACAAAAGTGAGTTCACAACACATGATATTGATAATCGTATGAACAAATAATTATCAGTAAAAACACATCAGACTGGGATTGATAAAATCAAAGAAATTCGTCTAAATTGGTAACATTGCGTTAACTTCAACAACAGTTGTAGTCCTTTGTGGACTTCTGAATATCCTCCTATTCATTATTTCTGCGTCTAAAAAGTTAAGAGCAAAAGGCAATTTGGCATCACGAATGGATTTTTTCTGCTGGACTGATGATCCTGTCCAGGTAAACATTTTTGTAGTCTTTGAGTTAGACAGGAGTGAAAAATTTTTTGTGGTGGTGTCGATAGGATGTAATGTCGACGCAGCAGGCGAGTAGAAATACATTTTTAGGAGCGAGCAGAAGGCGAATACTTCCTGCGTAAAGCCGGCTTCTGACAGAAAAGCACTTTATACATGAGGGAATAATATCATTCGCTTAGCATCACGTAGAGAAATTATAGGAAAAGGATGAGCGTTAGTCAGTGGGTAAAACGATTTAAATGACAAGATTTATATGATAAGTTTAAACCCCCAGGTCAACGGGTATAAAGAACTTCGCAATTGAATAAAAATATTTTTTCTCTCTACATTTGAATTGAGGTGCTAAAATTTTTGATGTTCTTTCTATTACACAAAAATCTATTCCTGTCAAAACACAAAGTAGATAAAGAGATGTGAAGATCATTATCATACAACAAAAAAATCATCACAGTAAAGGGAGGCTGCACGAATCCTGTCATCACTTTGGAATGAGTTTAACTGGAATTTTGTAATATATCGTCTTTTATTGTCTTATATTGTGTTACATCATATTGTCTTTAATCTATAAATACCTCAGAGTTGATTTCGTAGATGAAATAATGTTTCATCCTCGTAACACGCTTCAATTTATTAAACACTGTTTAATTTTACAGTGATTGTTAGCTTTCATTAATGTGAAGTGCATTACATCAATTGCAAAATTAATATTTCCATTCAGTTGGGTGAAGCCTTTCATTTGCAAATTGTTTCCATCCAAATTTTCCAAGGCCTGATGAGAAGGTTTTGCAGGACAAAAACTCACGGCTGCTCTAATTAGCTTAGAATAATGTATGAGTTGCTCTAATGAGAGAGTTATTACTCTTCTTTGTTTAGCGAGCCACATTGAATCAGTAGGAAACCTGCATGCAAACGAGATTAGGCAGAATTATCTTGTCAGATTACTTAGAATATTGGAGGATTATCAAGGCCTAAGGTCCGGCGAATAATTTAGCTGGAAAACGTGTTCTACAGGCACATACGAATAATATGCATATATTGCAATTGAAGAAAGAACTCGCGGTACCAATTTTCAGCGAACTTCTATTTCTTTGTTCCCAGCCCTGAGTGCTGGCTATAACGTGCTGTCAAAGATTAATATTATTGCAAGATCTATGGTGACCAGCGCTGACAACAGGAGGGTTAAGGATTTCCATCTGTAATTTTTGTTCCCAACTAATTCACTTTTCACAGTATTCGATCATC
>SDVV010007172.1:0-17949 GCA_016164225.1 Gammarus roeselii
CAACAGAAGCGTCTGTGCTGTCAGCGGGTGGTGCAGCTCCACACGTCAACAGAAGCGTCTGTGCTGTCGGCGAGTGGTGCAGCTCCACGCGTCAACAGAAGCATCTGTGCTGTCGGCGAGTGGTGCAGCTCCACGCGTCAACAGAAGCGTCTGTGCTGTCAGCGGGTGGTGCAGCTCCGCGCGTCAACAGAAGCGTCTGTGCTGTCAGCGGGTGGTGCAGCTCCACGCCTCAACAGAAGCGTCTGTGCTGTCAGCGGGTGGTGCAGCTCCACGCGTCAACAGAAGCGTCTGTGCTGTCAGCGGGTGGTGCAGCTCAACGCGTCAACAGAAGCGTTTACTCTTTTCACTCTGAGCGACAGGTGCTACTTTTGAACACGTGAAACACAAAAAGGGCTTATCATAACCCGTCACAGGTCTTGAAGAGCTGCTCTTTGTTCTCCGTCATTATGGCCGACCAACCAACATCGTATCGGCGTTTAATTTTTGAAAATTGGTCAATACATTCAAGGAGCCCTCTTCTAACAATGCACTTCAAAGAGTTGAAGACAATGACAAGGCACAGACTTCTGTTGACGGTTGGAATTGTATTCCTAGGGACACTTCGATCCTTCTTTCTCTATCGGATACATTGAGAAATGTGTTAATCTTCTACTTCTATGCATCCTAACATGAACATTTGGTCCACGTTGGTCGAGACAAAATAGTTCGTTGGTGGTTGATGTAATAAATGGGCTTCTAATAACCTGTATCCTGTGTATTACAGACCTACAGGTCCTAGATAAATGAGTTTTCATGAATAACACAAGCAAATAATTGGTAACCTGGATTCCAAGCACTTCGCATCTTGCCGAAGACAATTTTGAGACGATGGCAGTCATAGATGCCACAATTGAAAACTGTAAAGGTGGAGGGACCATTATGAATAATAAGAGCGGAGACATCTCAAACAACTCCCGCAACAAACGGTCAAGGGTAGACATGATTGATCTAATGAAGACAATAAGACAGAGATGGCAACAGACAGTACTCGCAGGTCATTACTCGACGCCTGTCGCACAGACAGGAAATGCGAAAAACAGGATACGCATGGCAACACTCGATGCCTGTTGCAGAGACAGGACACGCCAAAGACAGGACACGCCAAAGACAGGACACGCGTGGCAACACTCGACGCCTGTCGCATAGACAAGACATGCCAAAGACAGGACACGCATGCAACACTCGAAGTCTGTCGCAGAGACAGGACACGCCAAAGACAGGACACGCATGCAACACTCGATGCATGTCGCAGAGACAGGACACGCCTAAGACAGGACACGCGTGGCAACACTCGATGCCTGTCGCAGAGATATCGTTTTCACTTGACAAACTGATGATCTTTCCAGTGCCTGTGAGCAAACTATTGTATGGAGGATGGACCGCTGAGACATCAGCAAGCCGTGCCAGAACATGGGACTTTATTGCATCAACTTCCTCCCACCGTATCTCACCCAATCGCCCTCTACTCTGCACCCGAGACCCAGTATTATCCGACACCTGGTTATAACTCAAACGTTTTGACGCTGCAGTTAGACCATGGGAACATAAGCAGATGGCTCAAGGACGCTGAAATGCACATCTCGGGAGAAACCACTTGTATTTTTCGTGGGTACCTAAAGTACCCATGAAAAGTAGGCTAGCCGCCCCAAGGCCATGAGTAATGGCAGAGCAGCGAAGATGCTTTGGAATATTTATTATTCTTTACAACGAATATTAGTGACAACTTTAGAACACTTTCATAAGGTTTTCATTTGCTTTGAAACCAATGAATTGCAGAGCAAATCAAGACTTATTCAAAGATCGACATATTGGGATTTGGGGAAGTCTTTTTGTCTTTCATTAATCACTCATTTTAAAAAAAGGGTAGCGCTTGTTTCTGGATTTAAGGATTAAAAAAATTATTCAGGTATAATGACATGTTGACAAAATAATAGAAATGTCAGAATGCACAGATGATACGTACCGAGTCTTCGTCAGCGTGAGCTGTTCTGTTCAATACTGCTACCAAAGCATAGCAGATATCAATGACATGTCACAGGGCCCCTCCCCTCCCTCCCCCAGCTACTGCAAGAGAGAGCGCTTCGTGATGCGGCGCCCCAATCTGGCCTTCTTGCTTGTGGTGCTGGTGTTTGTGCTTACGGTGGAGGTGCTGAGGATTAGCAGGTACCACAACATGAGCAGCGACAAGGAATCAAACAAATTCGAATCGCTTTCCAGCAGACGGAGGGCGAGAAAGAAAGAGTTGGAGGGGACAACTGAACGGGAGCAGGTGAGGAGGGAAAGGGAGGGCGAGGAAGAAAGAGTTGGAGGGGCAACTGAGTGGGAGCAGGTGAGGAGGGGAGGGTGAAGAGGAGTTGGAGGGGACAACTGAGCGGGGGTAGGTGAGAAGGGAAGGGGAAGGCGAGGAGAGAGGAGTGGGAGGGGACCACTGAGCGGGAGCGGGTGAGGAGGGAAGGGGAAGGTGAGAAAGGAGGAGTTGGAGGGGACCACTGAGCGGGAGCAGATAAGGAGGGAAGGGCAGGACGAGAAAGAAATAGTTGGAGGGGACAACTGAGCAGGAGTAGGTGAGGAGGGAAGGTGAGGGCGAGAAAGGAGGGGCTATAGGGGGCACCTGAGCGGAAGCAGGTAGGAATGAGAAAAGAGGGGGAAGGCGAAGCTGGAGAGGAGGGAGGGGTGGGCTCTGAAGGAGGGGCTGGAGAGGGTGTCTGAGTGGGTGCCCGTAGAGAGAGGAGTGAGGGGAAGTAGGAGAGTCTAGAGGGAACATCTGAGTGGCAGTATGTAGGAAGAAGAGGAAGGACGGGCTGGAGGGGGAAGCTTAGCAAGAGCATAAAGGAGAACAGGATAGGACTGGTAGGGGCCGCAGAATGCGAGCAGGTAGGGAGAGTGGGCGAGGAAGAAGGAGCTGAAGAGGGCAGCTGTGTGAGAGCATGGTAAGGTAGAGAGGAAGGAGGCGCCGGACAAGGCTTTTGAGCGGTAGCTGCTATCGAGGCGTGGAGGGGCCGAGGAAGGAGAGGCGGGTGAGCGGGTGTAGGTATGGAGGATAGAGCAGTCCAGGGTGAGGAAGGAGTTGCTGTAGAAAGAGGCTGAGTGGGACCAGGTAGCGAGTGGAGGGGAGGGAAGAAACGAGGGCTGGAAGAGGTAGCTAAGCCGCAGCAGGTCGGGGGAAGGGGACAAAGCGAGGAAGTAAGGGTCGGAGGTGTCAGTTGAGCGGGAGGGTGTAGGAATGACGACTTTAGCCTGGGGTAGATGGAGAGTAGAAAAATAGATTTTGTTAGTCTGAACAATCTTGAAAGTATTGATGAAGACGATAAAAACGTCAAACACTCGCTATTCAGAGGAAGCAACACTCACCATTCAGGGGAAGAAACACTCTCCGTTCAGGGGAAGAAACACTCACTATTCAGGGGAAGAAACACTCACCATTCAGGGGAAGAAACACTCTCCATTCAGGGAAGAAACGCTTACTATTTAGGGGAAGAAACACTCACTATTCAGGGGAAGAAACACCCACCATTCAGGGGAAGAAACACTCACCATTCAGGGGAAGGAACACTCACCATTCAGGGGAAGAAACACTCACCATTCAGGGGAAGAAACACTCACTATTCAGGGGAAGAAACACTGACCATTCAGGGGAAGAAACACTCTCCATTCAGGGAAGAAACATTTACTATTTAGGGGAAGAAACATTCACTATTCAGGGGAAGAAACACCCACCATTCAGGGGAAGAAACACTCACCATTCAGGGGAAGGAACATTCACCATTCAGGGGAAGAAACACTCACCATTCAGGAAAAGGAACTGAGGAGCGCTAACAAGGAGGATCTAACCTGATCCAGATCAGAATTGAAAAAATCCTAACACAAAACCTGACCAGCCATTTTGATCGGCGGGCTTTTGGAAGAATACGGAAGCCTTATTCGAGCAAAAAAACAGAACATACAATGTGGCAATTAAGGGCATATTGCCAAGGATGGACAACACGAAGACCTTTGAAGGTGGATTTATTTCAGAAAAACGAGACACTTAAAAAAAATAGTCCCATCATGAATACTGAACATGAATTCAGCAATAAATTGTGTTGGCTCTCCAATCTTTCTATTTTTTTGTAATAAAGTCACAAAAACAGTCGACAAAACCCAGTTGTGTACCTTATCTATCTTGACTTTCTGAAAGCCTTTAATGAGGTGCCTAATAAACTTACTGAAAAAAAAGTGGAGACTCACTGCATAAGGCGTTACGGCCGCACATGTGGGTTTATGAAGGGCAAGGGAAAAATACCGTAGCGAGCAAAAATTCGTTTATGGTTAGTCTGTAACCGGAAAAACAAATTCGACTTTCCCCACGAGGAATTTTACTTCATATAAAAACTTCTTACGGTATTATGTGTGGACAAAGCCTCCTAATGGGTAATATTATTCAAATTTCCAATGAGTTCATATATTGAGCGGAAAATGGACATCGAAGATTTCACTTCGTTTTAAATCATAAACGAATTTTCGCTCGCTACTGCACATCTGGAGGGCCACGCGGAAGCGTTCCTGGACTCTTCATTGCCAACACTAATGACCTTGATACCGGCATCATCAACACGATATCCTACGTCGCGACGACCCCAAACTATGCCCCCGAGCAATCTGAGAGCAGGATCGCATGCCTATTACAAATGGCCTTAATAAACTCCTAAGCTGAGCCGAAAGTGTCAAATGAACTTCTATGTTGAACCAAGAAATTTGGTAGCAGAAGTACGGTTTATAAAGTTATTTCCATTGACAAAAGTTAGATAAAAAGTTATCTCCTCGATAGAAAACTGCTAGCGAGTTGGAATAAACAATCTTCTGTCAGTACATTAAATATAGGAGTGCCGCAAGGGTCGGTCCTAGACATTTGCGCATCTTTGCTTGCGCTAGTGGCAGTGTAAACACTAGTGGCAGGCTGTCTTATGTTCTATTCGAAAATGATGCTTAGTTTATTCGACCGGAAAAAAATGACAATACTATTACTAACCTGAATAATCAATTGGTCCACATTTTAAACTGGTTCACATAGAATAAATTGACTCTAAATTTTGACGAAATGCAGGTTATGATACTTTCCAGGAGGAATATTAATAGTTTAGATACACATTCCTAAGACACAAGTGAAATTGAAAGGTCAACCAATTGCATGTGTAGCAGGAACAAAGTTTCGCGGTGTAATGGTGGACGAGGGACTCGACTGGAAAGATCACGTCTCGATTGTTGCTGGGACATTATCACAATCGTCTGGCATTCTTTACGAAAATTCGCAAATGTCGAACAGCCTTATTCATCCCTTTCTGATTCACTGTATAATCAGGTATGCTTTTGCAAACAACAAAAAACGAAACCCTATCATTTTTAGTCAATAGCGTGACATTAGAACGCCATCCCATGCTGGCAGGAGTGAACACTCCTCCCACTGCGTCACATCATTGATTTTTCCCGCTGCAGTGTTTGCATATGAAGCCTTAAATCTATTATCAAACAGAGGTAATGATTTTCTCTTGAGGCATAACCTTATGTTTAATCTTCGTAACGACATGCACTTGCAAATTCACCCAGTCGATTTTAAAATAAAGCGCTACTAAAACTTGGATTTTGATTGCTGTAAATGTGTTGCTGAATAGCAATGTAGGCCCCTTTATCTCTGTTCCAAAATTATAGCTCTTTGAACTTATACGTGCAGAAATTCTTGAAATGTAATATACTTTCTCTAGCAATATACCGTGTCACCTATATGCCGATTCACCTATATGCTGCGTCACCTATCTGTCGTGTTACCTATATGCCGTGTCACTTACATGCCGTGTCACCTATATACCGAGTCACCTATATACCATGTCACCTATATGTTTTTCATCAGTTCCATTTTAAGGATATTAACTTAAAAAAATCCTGTTTATACACTCACATCTCCGGTGATCTCGTCCCTGTCGAGATCTGTTCAATTATCAGACCCATCTGAATGACCCGATGATTGTTTATCTTTGCCTATGCAAAAAGTAATGTTAACGCTGTTGTCATTTTTAAAGTGTTTGTTTAAGTGTGCCAAACTCAATGGAAACTGTCAGTTTCATATTTAAATACCAGTTTAAAAAGTAAATTGTCATGATTAGGTAAATGTCAGTTGGCTTTGCTCATTTTATATCTTTTTTCTAGTGAATGTAACGATTCCACCTGTCTTGGCATATTGAACAATGGAGCATTGAAAATGTCCTGCAACAATGTCCATTGGTTGGTGGGGTGTAGATGTAAATTTAATCACTGCCATTGTACAAGTTTACATTAAGTTTATTTAAATAGCAAATGTTGACATCAGAACAGCTCACGCTGACGAAGACCTGCTCTGCGTAATCTGATATTTTTGTTCTGTATCAATCTGTCAGACCTAAATCACTTCTAAGTCCTTCAGTCAATTAAAAAAAACAAATATTGATCGTTTATGTGGCTTTACAAAGCCGAATTGAAAATGTGATCAATCTCTATAAATATTTATTTTTGTCGGTATTTGTTGTCAATAGATACAAAATAAGTTTGAATGAATCGTAGCTAACTTGTTCTAAGTCTATCATGGAGGAAATATTAGGAATATTGGGATATGATTTATTAGGGGGTTTGTATTACGATAAATTAGGGTAATGGAATATGATTTGTTAGGGGAATAGAATATGATTTATTAGTGTATTGAATTTTTATTTATTAGGATAATGAAATATGATTTTTTAGGAGTATAGAATATGATTTATTAGGGGTATAGAATATGATTTATTAGGGGAATGGAATATGATTTATTGGGGAATAGAATATGATTTATTAGGGTAATGGAATATGATTTATTAGGGGAATAGAATATGATTTATTAGGGGAATGGAATATGATTTATTAGGGTATTGGAATATGATTTATAAGGGGGATAAAAAATGATTTAGAAGGGAATGGGATTTGATTTATTATGGGGAAAATGTGATTGATTACGTGACTGGAATAAGATTTATTAGGGGGGGGGGGAGCTGTCAACAACAGCGCTTCTAAACAGGGTTGCCTGTTTCAAGATGGCAGGAGCCGCTCTAATTTATTGGGTGGTTATTAACGTGAATACATGAGATTAATTTTGAAAAGAACGCAATCAATATCACGAATGCAATATCGTTCACGGATTTGCAATAAATATGATTAAATATTTGAATGTACACTTTGAGTCAACAGCACAATTGTATCGAAAAGCAGCTCATGAGTTATTTGTTGTGCTCTATTGTATTTCATTACATTATCTATGTCGGATTGTTAGGTACAGGAATTATTTTTTTTAATGCAGGAATTTGCAAAATGATCAGTGGATCCTAACAGTCTCGAATGCTCGTCCCACGGTAAATTTGCCGCTGTTATGATGCAACGGTCCCAGCCGCAGTTATGATGCACGGACCCAGCCGCAGTTATGATTAACAGACGCAGCCGCAGTTATGATGCACAGACCCAGCCAAAGTTATGATGCACTGACCTAACCGCAGTTATGATGCACGGAACCAGCCGCAGTTATAATTCACAGACCCAGCCGCATTTATGATCAATAGACGCAACCGCAGTTATGAGTAGAGTATATTTGTGCGAAACGCAATTATTTTATTCGGTCAATGTAATGGTTAGGATGTATCTAATCACTTTGAGTGTCCGACTTAGCCCCTACGTAACTTGGACATTGTAATTATTAATTACTTTTGGGGTCAAGTTAATTGCATTTGGGTCAATTGAATTATTTGCGGGGAAAACTGAGTCAGATAATAGACCAAAGAGACTTACGGCTTACTTACGGGTGGGGTTACGGACGGCTTTTATAAATATATGTTACTAGGTTATATATATTATTTTATTAATATAGAGCAGAAGCTATTGTATCTGATTAAGTCCATCCGCTTCTCCCCTTCGTCTGTACATATTTTCAGAGTTTCATCAGGACACCGCGTTAAGAACCAAATAGTAGGCGCAGATACGTTCACGTATTTTCAATCCGTAAATCTGTGGACAACGAAACAAGTTTTATATTATATATATATATTTATTACATAGTTTCATAGGAGCATTTACATCATTAACATCAATCTATTTTCATCATTTTAGGAACGGTTGCAGGGGTATACGTTTCACGTATTGTTTTAATGCGTATGACTATGGACAATGAAACCTGTTCAAGTCTATAATTTATTTATTTATTACATAGTTACATAAGAACATTTACATATGAGGAACATTTACATAAAAAGAACCTTTAGAGAATAAATCCTGAAGATGTGGATGTACTTTCGTTGTTATTTAGTGTCTTTGCCCTCTAACCGTCAATGTCATACAGAGACTTTATCTCGATATGCACTTCTCTAGTCTCTCTGCCTAACAACGAGATTGTATCTCTACGGGAAACGTTGTTCACGAGAGTATATGTTGTTTTTTTCATGCTAGAAGCATATGATTGGAAATGTTACCACTTGGCTCGCTAACTAGCTTGCTCGTATAAATTAATAATCGTCCATACGAGCATCGTCCATACGACACACGATTATAAATTAATAATCGTGTGTCGAAGTCACCGTTTTTTTATTACATAGTTACATTTTAGGAACAATTACATATAAGGAACATTCACATCAATATATCTTCATCGTTTTAGGAGCGGTTGCAGGGTTTACGTTCACGTATTTTCAATCTGTACAACAATGGACCATGAAACATGTTCAAGTATAAATTTAATTATATATTACATGATTACATGGGAACATTTACATATAAAGATCATTTTCATATTGGGAATTTTTAGAGAATACAACCTGAAGACGTTTACATACTTTCATCATTTACACGACTACACACGCCAAGAACGGCCTCTCCCTGATTACGTCTCTTCCGTGTTAAATCCATTTTTACATCGGCATCATCACCCAAGGCACAACGCTTCCTCTTTTTAGTGACGGTAGGTTCGATTTCAATGGATTTTTTTTGAGAATGCCTGGATGGCCATAGGCAAGAGGTGTACACGCATCGATATAGTAGCGTTTGTTTTCACATTTACTGAGAAAATTTTCAATAGTGTGTTCAGTTTGAAGCAAGCACGCTTACGCGCGAATGTTGTGTATGGTCTCAAAGTGAGTGTATGTTTTCTGGTTATGTTATGTATGTCTCTGTATTTTTCATGTCTGATTTTGGCTTGTGTCTGGTAACTGACACCATTAGCAACTGATTTTGTCGCGTCGGACTCGAGCAACATGCTGTAATACTTTGGTTGCATGCAAATGATTTCACTGAGGTAGTCGTCGGCTGTTTTGTTTTTCGTTGTCCCAACTGTCTTTTCTTTGATTCATCATACAAGAGATGATTATTTCGGGGTAGTTGGAGAAGCCCTTGTATTCAACCAGTGGAGCTTCCCGCATTTCCGCCTCAATGTCGGCCACACATTTGAACTGGATCAGCAACGAGTCTGTGTCTGAGTAGTTGAGCGAGACGTTGTCACCATATTTGGGTTGCAGTGTCTCATAGAAGAAGCTGTAGACTTTTGCTTTAGCGTCTGTTCGGAGCTAATGCGATATATATCTATGATACCATATGTAACTGAATGCAATTTCATTTGCATGATATCTATCGCATTTGTAATGCAAGGCATGAGGCGTTGTATTGCAAATCATTGCAAGTCATGCTGCATAACTGCAATTTCAAAGCTGGCCATTCCAGTTAAATTTAGGATATTGCAAACAAAGTTGTATATGATACATTTAATTGATTTTAGATTTATAGCACATTTTTACTAGGGAATTACATGGGTTTATCATTTATACGAGAACATAACTATTCACTCCGGAAATCTGTACGAAATTGTACGAAGCATACGTATTGCGTTCGACTTCTATCTTTGGTCTTATTTCGATCGGTGATATCAGAGCCACTCGAAAGGTTCTTTATCGATGATGAGCATTATTTCTCACCTGGAGCTGTCAGCTCATCATATCGGAGTAGGATTTATCATCTGTTTTTTCTCTCTGGTCTATTGGGGTTCTAGACTGCTGCCCTTAGTACGCATTTTAAATAGACGGATACATTTGGAAGTATTGAATGCATCTCTTCAAAGCCAATCCTTGTAACCAAAACTTTTTTTCAGACTTCAGCGAGCTTTTTCTCGACGCTAATTTTTCAATTATAGGTGCATGTTTATGACGTTGAACATTTCCAGGTTTTTTCTTACTGGTGTCAACATTCCCATTCACTATATTCCCGCAGAGTTCCGTAATATACATAATTTTCCTATCACTCAAAAGTTTGAGACATGATTCTCTCTCTTCATGTTTCGTTACCAACAATTTTGAAACAAAGTCAGATATACATTTTATTTTATTGTACAATTTTACACTTCTTATACTTGATACCGTTTCACTACCCCATCTGATAATTTGGCCTACTTCAACTAAAGCAGGTTTTTCTCCACATGACATCTCATCGGTATCACTATCACACATTTCAATATCAGTGGTACTGATGTCAATTTCACTTATAATATTCCCCGTTTTTCCCACATTTTCATCATATTCAATTTCGTTTATGGTTTGGGTGTACTCCTCCAATTTCACACAATCTTTTTACGTTCTACAGTTGGATGTTAGAGGTAAAGTACTTTCTTTTCTCTTTGCCTCCTGGTTAGCACAGTCTTTCTCATTATTTTGAAATCTCAGGTCCGGTTTATTATATTCTATCAATACGCCCTTTTCGTCCTTAGAGATTGTATTTTCTCATCCACTTTTAAGATCATCATATTCATGATAATGCTGCCCCTTGAGATGTTGCCAAAACCCGAACATGGATCTTGATTTGCTTAATTTTATCTCCTTACTGCAAATAAGACATGCCCCCGTATTATCCATTCTGGTTAAATATTACCATATCAAACTTGGCGACATCATTCTACAATAAAAGCAGACCGTTAATTAATTGAGAATAAATCGGATTCTAATTTTATATATACTTTAACATCAACATACAGGGTCGATGCCGGCAAATGCCGGTATAGTGTAGGCGTATACACGATTGATGCCGGCATATGCCGGCATAAGCCAGCATATGCCGGTATAATATAGTCCTATTCACGGTTGATGTCGGCATAGGCCGGCATATGCCGGGCTAATGAAGGATTATACAGGGTTGATGCCGTCACAATGTAGACACACACACACATTTTGTATGCATGTTTAAGATGTGGTTAACATCTGAGGCATTTTTACCTCTTTAGAACGAAGTCCCTTATTTTTTTGTTCCAAGATATTTAATGTTTATCAGCTTTACGTCATGTTAGGTCAAAAATCTAGTCAACCAAACCTAACTAACTTAACCAAGATTTATGAGTCATCGTTCGAGATTTCCTGTTTTCGTATGACACTTATTTATCGATGACTGATATATTCATATCAAATCCCTTCACATGGCTCTATTTTACGTATCTTTTTATGATATCACACACAATAAAGACACATACACACAAGAGATATTGATGTAAATGTTGTAGACTTAGTATGAGACGAAGTGTTCGTTTGAGTGAAACAGGATACAAATATGAAATACTTGTAACATTCAAACCATCAAAGATTGAAAATGGGGGCTATTGTGTTATCCAATATGGGTCGAGAGTGATCACGAAGAAGAAAGAATTAGGTGTAATTTATATAAAGAGCCGTGTGGAGGGGTTCATATGTATTTATCAATGACTGAATACCATACATAAGGTTGGGTTAGGTTAGATTTTTGATGGGTGTGAATAACGTGTAAAAAGTGATGTAGAATTGGGTCAAATCAAAAATCAAGAATCATATGATAATAGCTATAACAATCAACCAACGATGAAATTACGTATGTAAATGAATGAAATTTGCTAGAGCAAAATTGGAAGTGTGTATCAAAACTGCAAAGAATAGAACAAAATGTAGAGTCAAGAGGAGATATTTGTAACGCATTAATCGTAAAAAAAAGAAAAAAAAACATGTGTAAGCATGAAAAGTTGATCGATAATACACAATTCTTGTATAGAATAGGTTATAAGGATGGTAAGCTCGTTTAACCTAACATTCGGTGATGCTGATCCACAGTAAATATTTTGTAACAAAAGCAAGGGACGTTGTTCTAATGGAAAAAAATACCACAGATGTTAACCGCCCCTGTATAAGCATACAAATGTGTGTATGTGTCTACATTGTGTGTGATATTAAAAAAAGCTACGTAAAATAGAGCTATGTGGAGGGATTTGATATGAATATATCATAAATCGATAGTAAGTATCATACGAAAGCAGAAAATCTCGAACGATGACACATAATTATTGGGTAAATTGGTTAGGTTAGGAGGACTAGAACTTTTAACCTAACATGCCGTAAAGCTGATCCACATTAAATATCTTGTAACAAAAAAACAAGGGACTTTGTTCTTAAGAGGTAAAAATGCCTCAGATGTTAACCTTTCCTGTACATGTATACAAAATGTGTGTGTGTGTCTACATTGTGCCGGCATCATCCCTGTATACGCCTACATTAGCCCGGCAAATGCCGGCATATGCCGACATCGACCGTGAATACGCCTATATTATACCGGCATACGCCGGCATATGCCGGCATCAACCCTGTATGTTCATGTTAGAGTATATTTAAAATTGGAATCCGATTTATTCTCAATTAGTTAACGGTCTGCATTTGTTTTGGAAGGATGTCGCCAAGTTTGATATGGAAATATTATACCAGGAATGATAATACGGGGGTATGTGTTAAATGCAGTGCGGAGATAAAATTAAGCAAATCAAGATCCACGTTCGGGTTTTGGCAACATCTCAAAGGTCAGCATTATCTTGAATATGATAATCATATAAATGAACGAGAAAATACAAGCTCTAAGGAAGAAAAGAACGTATTGATAGAACACAAAAAAAAACGGACTCGAGTTTCCAAAATAATGAGATAGACAGTGCTAAGTAGGATGCGAACAGAAAATAAAGTGCTGTACCTCTAACATCCAAACGTAGAGAGTATAAAGATTGGATGAAATTGGAGGAGGACACCCAAACCATAAACGAAATTGAATATAATGAAAATATGAGAAAAAAGGGGAATACTATAAGTGAAATTGCCATCAGTACCAGTGATATTGAAATATGTGATAGTGATACCGAGGAGATGTCATGTGGAGAAAAACCTGCTTAAGTTGAAGGAGGCTAAATTATCAGATGGGGTAATGAAACGGTGTCAAGTATAAGAAGTGTAAAATTGTACAATCAAATAAAATGTAAATCTGACTTTGTTTCAAAATTGTTGGTAACGAAACATGAAGAGAGAGAATCATGTCTCAAACTTTTGAGTGCTAGGAGAATTGTGTATGTTACGGAACTCTGCGGGAATATAGTAAATGGGAATGTTGGCACCAGTAAGAAAAAACCTGGAAATGTTCAACGTCATAAACATGCAACTATACTTAAAAAAATAGCGTCGAGAAAAAGCTCGCTGAAGTATGAAAACAAAGTTTTGGTTACAAGGATAGGCTTTGAAGAGATGCATTCAATACTTCCAAATGTATCCGTCTATCTAAAATGAGTACTGAGAGCAGGAGTCTAGAACGCCAATAGACCAGAGAGAAAAAAACAGATGATAAATCCTAACCGATATGATGAACCGACAGCTCCAGGGGAGAAATAATGCTTATCATCGATAAAAAACCCTTCGAGTGGCTCTGATATCGCCAATCAAGATAGGACCAGAGAGGGAAGCCGAAGTCAATACGTATGTTTCGTACAGCTGCTCGCGTCGATTTTCGGAGTAAATAGTTATGTTTTCGTATAAATGATAAACTCATGTAATTCCCTAATACAAATGTGTTATAAATCTAATATCAATTAAATGTATCATATACAACTTTGTTTGCAATATCCTAAATTTAACTCGAATGGCTAGCATGGAAATTGCAGTTATGCAGCATGATTTGCAATGATTTGCAATACAACGCCTCCAGCCATGTATTACAAATGCAATAGATATCATGCAATTGAAATTGCACTCAGTTATCTAAGGTATCATAGATAAATATCTCATTAGCTTCAAACATGAGCTAAAGCAAAAGTCAACAGCTTCTTTTATGAGACACTGAAACCCAAATATGGCGACAACGTTTCGCTCATCTACTCGGACACAGACTCGGTGCTGATCCAGTTCAAAGGTGTGGCCGACATTGAGGCGGAAATGCGGGAAGCTCCTCTGGTTGAATACAAGGACTTCTCCAACTACCCCGAAATAATCATCCCTTGTATGATGAATCAAAGAAACGACAGTTAGCACTACTGAAAAACGAAATAGCCGACGACTATCCGAGTGAAGTCGTTTGCTTGTAACCAAAGTGTTACAGCATGTTGCTCGAATCCGACGCAATAAAATCAGTTGCTAAGGGTTTCAATTACCAGACGCAAGCCAAAATCAGACATGAACAATACAGAGACATACAGAACCAGAAAACATACACACACTTGGAGAACATACACAACATTCGCGCGCAAGCGTGCCTGCTCCAAACTGTACGCACTAATGAAAAATCTCTCAGTAAATATGAAAACAAACGCTACTATATCGATGCTTGCACACCTCTTGTCTATGGTTATCCAGACATTCCCTCAAAAAATCCATTGAAGTTGAACCTACCGTCACTAAAAAGAGGAAGCGATGTGTCTTGGGTGACGATGATATCGGTGTACAAATGAATTTAACATGGGAGAGACGTGAGCAGGGAGAGGCCGTCCATGGCGTGTGTAGTCGGGTGAATGATGGAAGTATGCCCACGTCTTCAGGTTATATTTTCTAAAAATTCCTAATATGTAAATGATCCTTATATGTAAATGTTCCTATGTAACCATGTGGTAGATAATCAAATAAACACTTGAACATGTTTCATTGTCCATTGTCTTACGGATTGAAAATACGTGAACGTAAACCCTGCAACCGCTCCTAGAAGGATGAAAATATATTGATGTGAATGTTGCTTATAAGTAAATGTTCCTAATATGTAACTATGTAATAAAAAAAACGGTGACTTCGACACAAAGTAAAACGGTATGTATAGCCAAATCGAATAAATACTACAATACCATATACTACAATACCATATACCAAGCGAGCATTTCTTGCGGAGATGCCAATTCAATAAACCCTAACACCGTGGACGATTATTAATTTATATGAGCAAGCTTATTAGCGAGCTAAGTGGTAACATTTCCAATCGTATGCTCCCTGCATGAAAAAACAACATACACTCTCGTGAACAACGTTTCCCGTAGAGATACAATCTCGTTGTTAGGCTGGGAGACGAGAGGAGTGCATATCGAGATAAAGTCTCTGTAGGACTTTGACGGTTAGAGGCCAAAGACACTAAATTACAACGAAAGTATATCCACATCTTCAGGATTTATTCTCTAAATGTTCCCATTATGCTCCTTTGTAATTATGTAATAAATATATAAATATATAAATATAATCTAGAACTTGTTTCATCGTCCACAGATATACGGATTGAAAATACGTGAACGTATCTGCGCCTACTATTTGATTCTTAACGCGGTGTCCTGATGAAACTCTGAAAATATGTACATACAAGGGGAAGAAGCGGATGGATTCAATCAAATACAATAGCTTCTGCTCTATATTAATAAAATAACATATATAACCTATTAACATATTTTTATATAAGCCATCCGTAACCCCACTCGTAAGCCAGCCTTAGGTCTCTTTGGTATATTATCTGACCCAGGTTCCCACAAATAATTAAATTGACCCAAATGTAAATAACTTGACCCCAAAAGCGATTGATAACTACAATGTCCAAGTTAGATACATCCTAATCATTACATTGTCCGAATGAAAAAAATGAGTTTCGCAGATATACACAAAAGTAATTAAATTGACCCAGATGTAATTAACTTGTGCCCTAAAGTATTAATAATAATGTCCAAGTTAAACAGCAAATAAGTTGGACACCCAAAGTAATTAGATACATTCTAACTATTACATTGTCTGAATCAAGAATTGTGTTTCGCACTATTGGGTCTGTGCAGTTATGATGCACAGACCCAGCCGCAGCTATGAGGCACAAATGAAGCCCATGACCGATGAGTCGGACACTCAAGAAGGACTGTAATCTACACAAAGACGCTCAGGCCATGCTAAACCAAGCACTTTCAGTTCGCCGGCCAATTAGAATTCGTTCGCTCGTTGGTAGCGCCGCTACTCTGTTAAATTGAAGCCCATCTGACCTTGCGCTTATCCGTAGCCAGGATGCAGCGCTCCATTCAATTAGGTAACGTTTTTGAGGTTTAATACTAGAAGTAGTAGTAGTTGTAGTGGTATGCCTGGGACGGGCTGAACAGTACAATCTAGCAGTATACCAAACTTATATTTGCAGTAATGCTAGTTCAGCCTAGATGAGGTGCCCATCGTTCATGGGCTGCCGGATGCTGACGGCTCCATCGGAGGTTGTTGCCACCTTGGCGGCAATACTTCAAACGTCACATTTTTTTAGTATAGAGGTGAATTAGTCTCCCAGGGTTTTTGGCTGATTTTTTTATTGTTTAAGTTATTACTGTTAACCAAATCATGTGGTAGACGGTTGCAAATTTTTGGTATCTTGATTGGAAGGAAGTTTTTGACCACTTATGAT
The DNA here is from genome assembly GCA_016164225.1 of Gammarus roeselii. Lineage (NCBI taxonomy): Eukaryota > Metazoa > Arthropoda > Malacostraca > Amphipoda > Gammaridae > Gammarus > Gammarus roeselii. Next base: position 16,762 of record SDVV010007172.1, read on the forward strand.
CTGGATGGTTTTACCTGAAGGTTTGGCCCATTATATCTGTTCCTTGGGTTATAATCTCGGTCAAAGAGGCCCTCAGGTCTAGCTATAGTAAACTCATTTAGGTATTCGAAGGTTTCTATTAACTGGCCTCGGAGTCGTCTTCTTTCATGTGATATTCTTTCAAGTAGTGTGACTTAATCTCCAATGGATGAATTGATGAGTTTAAAACCAGATTCTCCTCACATAGGAAACTTCAAATCGGATGAATTCAGACCCACGAAGGCTCGTCTTGGTCTACCGTCAGGTCATTGATCTTAATATCTGGGAGCCATCATCTCCACCACCCACCAATCCAGACCTCTGAAGGCTCGTATTGGTGCAGCGTCAGGTATTTGATCTTAATCAATATGAGCCATCTTCTCCACCATCCACCAATCCAGACCTCTGAATGCTTGTATTGGTGCAGCGTCAGGTTTTTGATTTTAATCAATAAGAGCCATCTTCTCCACCATTTACCAATCCAGACCTCTGAAGGCTCGTATTGGTGCAGCGTCAGGTATTTGATCTTAATCACTATGAGCCATCTACTCTACCATCCACATATCCGTACCTCTGTTGGCTCGTCTTGGTGCAGCGTCAGATCTTTGATCTTAATCTCTGAGAGCCCTCTTCTCCACCACCCCAGCTCGACATGACGCCGTTCCTGGCGGAGATGTACCGGCGCTCACTGCACGTCCACGAAGAGTGTAAAGCGGGGGCCAGTGCTGCTCGCCACACGGGGGTCAAGAGCTTCGTGGTCCCTGATAAGTAAGTGGAGAGCGTGTTTTGGGGCCCCTGACAAGTGAGTGTGGAGCGTGTTTCGTGGTCCTTGACTAGAGAGTGGAGAGCGTGTTCCGTGATCCCTGTCAGGAGAGTGGTGAGCGTGTTCCGTGATTCCTGTCTAGAGAGTGGAGAGCGTGATTCCTGTCAAGAGAGTGGAGAGCGTGTTCCGTGATTCCTGTCATGAGAGTGGAGAGCGTGTTCCGTGATTCCTGTCATGAGAGTGGAGAGCGTGATTCCTGTCAAGAGAGCGGAGAGCGTGATTCATGATTCCTGTCAAGAGAGTGGAGAGCGTGTTCCGTGATTCCTGTCATGAGAGTGGAGAGCGTGATTCATGATTCCTGTCAAGAGAGTGGAGAGCGTGTTCCGTGATTCCTGTCATGAGATTGG